>JAQIXB010000299.1:0-20210 GCA_034697405.1 Mesoplophora pulchra | reverse complement strand
AGGGACCTCTACAAGACGGAAACCTCCTTAAGACGGAATAAAATCTTGGGCCCGAGCCGTTCGTCTTGTAGAGGTTTCACTGTACATATATGTATAAATATATAATACAATGATGTATAATCACTTAATGTACCACAGTAATATAAAAATTAATAAAAGCGTATCGATAAATATTTATTTTTTATCAGCATTTTAACTCTCTATTGACGTAAGTGTTTTGCCTCAAAACATTTGAGAGATTAATTTTTTGTAATAATTTTTTTAATGCGTAATTATAATGAATGCATTATAATTTATAAACAGAATAATAATTATTTTCTTATATAATACGTGTATATATTCTATTACATACTATTAATTTCTGGTCACATGCATTTTGATTGATAAATATTAATTTTGTAAATCAATCAAATTTTTAATTAATTAATAATTATTCTCTCAAAAGTAATTGCCAATTATCAGTACACTTTTTATTATTATTATTTCATAAAAAAGTTTTTTCATATTTAGTATTTTTTATTTTTGTATGTTATAGAGCAATACACGTTCATAGTTCAACTTTTGTTATAAAAGAATACATTACTATTCTCATGCATTTACTAATAATTAATCATCACACTTAAAAAGGATCAGAGATGAGGTGAATGCTCAATGCATACGCCGTTATAAAACGATAATTTTTTATCACATTTTTAATGCATATATGTGCGTATGGACATGAAAAACTTAAAAAAATTCCGAAAAATTAATAAAAATGCTAATGTAAGAATCAATGTTATAAAGAAAGCTATGCTAATACTAGTAAACGAATAAACTAGCATGGCAAACAAAACTTATTTTAGTTACTCGTATGTGTATACATAATTTATATAAAAATATACAAAATATAATATGAGAAATATACATTCCCAATTTAAAACCATAACTAATTTTAAATATTAAAATAATATAAAAGCAAATAAATTACAATATAAATAAATACATTGTATATTTTAAATAAATAATTTTTAATTAATGTACACCGTGATAATAATAATAATAATTAAATATTTGTAAAATATTCTCATTGATTATCGTTTTATTTCTGAATATATTATTTATTATAAAAATTTACCATTTCCCATTAATAGTATATTAAAATAATATACTATTATATAATGTAATATCATTTATAAATATTATTTTAAAATTTACATTGTATTAAATATGCATATTGATTTTTAAGTTTATAATTTTTAAGTTTATTTCGTTATTTTATAAATTAAATTTTGTGTTTATATATTAAAAATAATTCACTGTATACATACTGTTTACTCATAGTTAAAGATGGAAATTTTTCCCTAAAATTGTAACCGAAAACGTCCAAAGATTTTCTTTTAAAAACCGAAACCGTCAGTAACCGAAAGAGAACTCTAACTTTGTATTAAATTTAATTAAAATTAATTAAAATCAATAAATGAATGATTAATATTTCTTAAATATAAATATTTTTGTTCTTTACAATGAAATACATGCATGTTATTTTGGTTCAGCGTTTTCATCTTTACTCATGGTATTGGATGGGTAAAGACGTAAAAAGCTTTTTTGTTATTAATATTATAATTAAAATAGAAAAAGGCCCATGATTGATTGAGTGTGTTTAGCTCATTCCGATGGTAACAAAATTTAAGCGCAGTTTAGTAATGGTAAAATTTTGTTATTAAAAGTATTTTTGTATTAATGATTGCTTTTTGTAGAAATGCTAATAAATGTGAGCGTATATATTTAGCGCAAAGATAGAGGTACATATAAAGGTATATTCATTATGATCTTAACATGTAAGAGGGCGTCGGACCATTTAACACTGTGCTGTAACTTATCTGATCACAGAGGTTGTAATTTGTTTCTTTTTTGGCTTCTCTATTGTGCGGGAGTGGGGGCGGAGTTCAATAGCAAATCCCAATCGCCACAACTGATGCCTAAGGCGCGATCACGAATATCTTTTTCTACTAGTGCTAACAATGCTAGTTGTTACAATCCTCCTTATAAAATAGTATCTGAAAAAGGTTAATACTCAAGAAATTTTGTGCAAATTAACTGAACAAACAGAGTACCGCCTCAGAAACTCAGCGCCTCATTTCACAATCAAACGAATGCACTTTTGCAACAATATTCTTTATAATGTTTCCCAATGGCAACAATACACATGCCGATTTTGTGCCACAAATTCCATTCATTTATTCTCATCATTAGCAATGGCAGATTCGTGCGTGCGTCTAATAACATTCTAAGAGGGGTATGAATGCACGAATTACCTATGGTCAATTCACCGCATTTCTATCTAAAGATAAAGTTAAATACTCTGTTATAAGTTATAAGTACGATCGGTAAATATTATATATTATATTATATGAGAATAATGATCGTACAGATTGTTGTGAATGGAAATTGCGGCTCAATTCACTATGAGATTTATTAACTTTTTTTTAACTTTTTTTAAGTTTTGAAAGTAAAAAGCCTCAAATGTACCGATAACACGTTTAAGTGTGGGACGATCACCAATTAATATACAGATTAAAATCATTGTAAATTTTTCATCATTTCAATTGGGTACACAAATAGTATACTAAACTAGAAATTGACTTTTTGTTCAGTGCGGAAAAAGAAAAGAAAAAACAAAAGATATTTATTTATATGTTTTTGAGCCCATCCTCATCTTAACCATCATCATGACCTCTATCAGGAGGTGGACTTTTGAGGGTGCTAAACATTCACTTTATATCAATCCATTAACAGATGCATTATTCTCAAAGTAATGCATGTCCATTATTATAATATATTTTCCCGTAATTTCCCATTTATAAAAAAAGAAAAGTCCATCATCATCAATAAATAGGTTCTTATATCATTTGAAAAGATCGTTACATCGTTACATTGAATATAATATACCAGAATATAGTATATATAATTTGCAGATTATTTTATTACTTATATTTATATATACTAAAATATACTAATATCAAAGACAATCTCCGCCCGCATTTTTGTTATGGCATTTTTATATAAATATCCTTACATCAGACTATTATCTAACATATTAGCACCGTTTTTAGCGCCGAAAATGTGTAAACTTTTGGTGTTCATCATCATAAAGGAATGATGAAAAAAGAAAAACGCAAAAAAATGGGCGCACAAAATTTTAATAATAATCCCGTAAATAGCTGCTCCTTTATTATATAATATAAGCATTACTAACATATACAATAGCACATATACTAGCATATACACTAAGCATGTACACCATACAATAAGAGTATACAATATTCATCTCATATCTAAAAAAGAGCAACAAATAAGAGATGAAGTATTAGAGCTGCTGCCGGCACTTTACGTCAACTTTTTCGTGCTTTTTCTAGTTTTTTCCTGTTTTTTTTTCTTTTTATAACTAACTATTTTCGGGCGCAAAAAATAATTCTCTGATATTTAATGAGAGCCGCACCTTCATTTATGTGAGAAATGCATCGCTTTTTAAGTATACATTGCGAATGGCATGATCATCAAGAAATGGATCCCTATGATCAAACACAGCATGTGTCTATTTGCCACTGTGTGTAAAAGTGAATTTACAATACGATCATATTACGATTTATTTCAAATTAAATAAAATATTTGCACTTTACATAAATGTATTTACATGAACATACATATATTTATATAAAAAGAACTAAAGTGATTCTTTAAAATTGATAAATATTTACTAAAATTTATTTAATCTTTGATCTAAAAATTATTCTTTATTTTATAAAAAAATTAATCAAAAATCTAATCATGTTTCTTAATTACTATATTATCACTATAATCAGTATCGTGGAATTGAAAACATATAATATATAATATTTAAGGTATATATAGTTAAATATAATATATTTAGATATATATTTATATTTAAGTAATTTTAAAGTTGTTAACTTTTTATTTCTATTTTCTAATATTTCTTTACTAGTCTTTACTAGTCTTTACTATAGCTTAACAGTAATGATTATAGTAATAAGTATGATGAGGATCATCATGAACTCATTATATTTTAAAGTAATGTTCATATGTTTGATATAATGTCCTGAAACTGATACTTTAACCTTTTTCTGTATTTAAAGATAACTAAAAACTCGAAAATTAAACAATTAGTATGTGAAGTATCAAATAAATGCTATTATCTTTGAGCTTTTTTTATTTCATATAAATAGCAATTATAATTTATGTGTTTAGTTAGTATATCGTCATTACGTGGTCACTAATGAATTAAATACGATGTTATCATAGTCTTAGAAATGCAATAAACTCAATAATTGCATTTTTTATCATTAGGATATGAAATGCTTAATTTTCCTGCCGTATCCTTACTAAAGAGGTATTTATTAGTTTACTATATATTTAGTTATATATATACTTTAACTATTAACCGGCTCTTAATGTATATATTTTAAAAAATTGCATATATAAATGTATATATAATAGCTAAAGACCTAAAATATTCGTAAAATGCTTTTTTATCTTAGATATTAAAGAAATAATTATAATATGTCATTATTTATTTAAAATATTACCGATTAAAATTGGTTCATTTACATTTTTCCATTTTTAGTATATTTTGCATTTTTACACCTTTTTTGGGATTTTTAGAAAAAACAAAAGAGAAAATCAGGAAAAGTCTTCATTATTACAAATTATATAAATTTTAATAAATGTTTATGCAAATTTTGTAAAAATTTTAAATTATAATTTTAAATAAAAAATTTAAGAATTGAAATTTAATAATTAATTTTCAAAAATTAAATAATAAATATGTACATTTTTTAGGAAATATTCAAAGTAATATATAAAGTATAATATATAAAGTATTTGAGATTTAATAGCAGAACCAATGCGTACTTTTATGCGCATACAATTCTTATTAATAAATAAATATAAATGTATAAACATAAAAATGTGCATTAATTCTGGTTTTAAATCTCAAGAACTGTATATATATAAACTATATACGCATAAAAATATAATAAATAATACATAAATGAATATATAAACTAAAAAATTTGATTTTTTTCTTTTTTTGAGATTTCAAATGCTTTTTTACCTAAAAAACTTTCTTTAGTTAGATAAGAAATAGCAGATATAAACTAGTGCTAACATTTTTTGTCAATATAAATGTGAGCATTTTAGTAAAAATAAACAATTATTTTTAATACATATTTTTATGATTATATAATTTTTAAATAAATAATTGTAATAATTTATAGTAAATTTTTAATTTAAAATAATATTATTTATACTTTTTTCAAAGTATAGATTTACATTATATTCATTATGATAGTAATTTTGTGCGGTCATTTGCTATAAGATTAGCATTTAAAAAACTAAAAAATGTAATCACCGTTTATAGTGTATAAATATAGAGAATAAATATATTATAAAATAATATTTAAAAATAGAAAATGTTTTATATGCATATGTTTCTATATGATGCTAATCATTTTTTGATTGTTAATGATGAAAGACTTCCGTATGTGAGTATATGGGTTATTATTACTTAAATATCAGATTCAATGCTTTATCTTTCACATGTTTAGTATACGCTATTAAATATACTATAATAACAATACACAATAATGTGTTTGATTATTATATAAATAATAAATAACTTTTTGCTATTAATTGTTCACGCCTTATTTTTAGGTAAATTATAAACTGATAAAATATGTGATATTAATATCTCATTATTAATTACAACATTAGAGGTAAATTATTAGTATGACATTAAATGGAAGGCACTAAAATAGCTTAATTTAATAATAGCAAATGCCTTTAAGTGAATTTTCTAGTTATTATCGATGTATGAGTGAAGGATATTCTTCTGTCGCTAAATGGTTAATTATTAGTAATTATTTATAGTGCCTTTAACCATCATATTATGCGTTTAAACATCAAAAGGTCGTTATTCCAATTAATTCTTAGCTCTGAAAGTGTACCTTTAATAGTAAATATCAGGATGTGACTATCCTAATATTTTTTTAAACGATTAATTGCTATAACAAACTTATTTTTCTTTAATGTTATTATACTATAGTATTTACTAGTGATAGTTAATAAAATTTGGTAAACACATGGATTAGACATTAATAATATGCTCCGAATTAAAATCTCGATTTGGATTTAGTTTACATTATTACTGTTGAAATTGCCATTGATATACGATCGTTTCTATAATTTTAAGCGTTTTACATTTTAAACATGTTTAGTTTATACGTAAATAGCAAATCACAGTGTGAATGTTCATTACACTTTATAATTAATGGATGTGTGATGCTTTCAATTTTCCTATGGTATTACATTATATTTATATATTTTGAGGAACGATTTTTTAGTTTAACGATTTTTGGATTTACTATAAAATAATAGCATAAAATAGTGAATTTGTTTAGTAACGTAATAATAGGTTTTCTTTTAATATATCGGGAACAATGTGTAACATGTAAAAGATGCGGTCCGCCATGGACCACAATATCCATAAATCTTAAATGCTTCTTTTATACTATGTTAATTGGAAGTTACATGTTCCTGCTATATTCCATGCTAGTTTCCATACTATTTCCATACTAGTTGAATGCTAGTGCATGAGCCATAACATATTTCTCGGGCCAATTGTGGGCAGGACTCGTTTCATGTTTTCTAATGACAGCCTCGTTAAGTATAGTTTCCCTTTCTAATGAATGATCGCAGGTAAACTTGTTACTTGCTAGTTGCTCTAACACTATCCATTGGCATTTAAGTAATGAATGCGAAATAACGAAGTGCCGAATATAATATTCAACGCAATTACTAATTCTCATCAATATTAATATTAATATTTTACCGCTTAAATCTTAACTCTTTACAAATAAAGCATCATCATCATTATCATTTATTTTTCACTTTTGATTCATCTTTCATCATACACCCATTGATTCATCGATGAGCGTTTATTAATCAAAAAATATTATGAATTATTATTTAGAAAAATATTTATTAATAATAAAATTAATTTCATATAAATTAATAAAAAACAAAAATGAAATATTTCATTTTTAACTTTATTTATATAATATTATATATGATAATAAATATAATAATATTATACGAAAATAATATTATATATGATAATCTAAAATATATCATAAAATAAAGTTAAAGAAATACTAAAATAATAAAAGTATATTTTAATATATAATGCATATAATAATAGAAATCATTTATCCGCAATGTAAAGGACAAACGTCATTTTTAACTGAACGAAAATGATCTTTAGTAAAATTCACATATAATTTATGCATATTATTATTATTGATTTAACAATGGATTCAAATTTTATATAATATATTTTATAATAAACTCTAATTATATAATAAAGTGTCAGATATTTATAACATTTATATAATTATATATAAAATTTAAAAATGTAATAAAACGCCGCATAAAAAGATTTTTCAGTATTCTTTAATTTCAGTTCATATGAATACATAGAAATTCTTTAATGGATTCTTTTGAAAGTGTTAACGTCGAAAATAATAATAGAAAATTCAGGAAATTTAAAAGGGGGTTTCAAAAGGGCTAAAACTGCATTTTTAATATCATTATATACATTGTATTACATAATGTACATATATTGATATTTGTAAATAGTAAATACACATGATGCATGATGACCAAAGTACATGCAAATGTATGGCTCACGAAATCATAATGATGAGATAATGAGCATTTGACACCTCTAAACATTCCAATTGCAAATGTATTAACGTCATAATGATAATGATGCGTCTCTTTCTAATGATTGAGTTTATGAATAATATATTATGCAAAAAAAATATAGCCTCAGATTGTAATTTCAGCATTTTCTTCTCATAAACAACAGAAATGCATTTTGAACTATAAATATGTGATATTATATTGAAAAAGTGAATATTCATAATGATGGGCTTTTTTCAGTAATTTTCTTCTCAATTATGTTCAATTCTTATAATATAATATAATATCATGAGATAATGTGCGGCTTTCGATTCATGATACAGTGTTAGATGATGGGATAATATAGAGAAATACAAAGGCTGACACTTCGTTCCTTTGCACATAATCCTACGCTTAAACTTTTTAAACAATGAAATGGAATCACTTATCATGTGCGGACACTTAAAGAGAGAACGAATCACATGATAACAGAGAATGTTCTTTTCGTGGGCTGTAAACACCACGCTTATAGTTAGTTATAGTTAGCAATTGCCATAATCAAAGAACACTATTTTCAGTCATCATTTCAATATGCTCAATATACTAGTATTTTCTCTCTCAATGATTACATATGTTAGATCCATAACAAGGATATTCAGAAAATAGTTATCATAAGTTTAAGGTTATGATGGCCGATGCCGCAAACGAGACTCAAACGTTATATTTATACATACCCAATCATTACTTATCATATGTTTAGCTTTTATTATCATCGTTTATATTGATATATATAAAGTATGAATATAATATGCGATCGTCAATTATATATTTGATAAATCTAAACGAATGACCGCCGCCGAATCTTTCGACATACAAATTTGTTGGGGTCTCTAATCCGGCTCTGGTACTAGAATGTAGTCATAGAATGTGGTAATAGAATGTGGTAATAGAATGGGCTCACTTTTCACCTTATTACTGAAGTCATTCGTGACGAGACTCAGATAGGGGATGGTCAGTTTCAAGTATTGTTAAATTGGAACTAACATAAGAGAGAATATTGCATTTTATATAATATTATATTATATAATTCAAAGTATATATACATTAAAAAAGTGAGTTAAGTACTATGTTTGCATATAGTATTTGGGATGTTTTAACGCATTCTTTCACGCTCTGAATAACTCATTTTAACTCATAACTTAACCATTAGAAAATGGCAGTGAAAAAAATTCACATTTCGATTATAAAATTTATTGTGTAATTTTTAAATTTATTACATACATTTTTGACATGAGATTTATTATCATCGCAGAGGTTCCCATTGGAGACTGTGGCGACTGCCATTAGAGTGTCATAAATTTGTAATTTTTGCGTACATTTAGATAATTTGACATTTCACCACAATTAATGGGCAGTTTATATTCAACTGTCGCAAGTGTAAGTCGATACGCATACCCTCTTTTTAGCGATTACCATCTGAAGACATTATTCCTCTCCAAAAGTGAGCACACACTGAGCACATCTTTGCACCCAATGGTTGCATACCTCAAATACGAACTGAGAATGCAAATTATTGATATAAATATTTTCAAAATTTATTTCAATCATTTAAATATTTAAAAAAATTATTGTGACAAATAAATGATCATTTAGGATTAATGATAATATTATTCAATTTTTAAAAATATGTATTTCGTAATTTTTTAATGTTAATTCTAAAATTAATATTCTAAAATTTTCTCTTTTTGTAGAGCATGTAAAACCTCTGCAAAACAGACAATTTCGGGATCAAAGCTTTCGCTGTATTAAGGTTTCTTTTTAAATAAATCCATGGTAATTAGTGAATCTTAACATAATTCAATACATACAGTAGAACCTCTACAAAATGGAAACCACCATAAGACGGAAGGATTTTTTGCTCCAATTTAATTCAAGAGATAAATCCTAATTAAAATTAGGGTTTACCTCTACTAAACGAAAACGAACATTTTTTTTAAAAACACGTACTATTACCAGAACCTGCCAAAAGGACAAATTTTAAATTTTTAAAATATTTATAATTTTATTTAATTTTTCAATAATTTAAATATTAATGTATAAATTATTTAATTCGATAAAAACGCATAAATAATGATAATAATTCATTAAAATTATAAAATGGGACTAAATATTAATATTATATTGAGAGTATCCAAAACGATGAAAATGCTTATTTTTTCACTTTAAAGATATTAAAGATAAATTTTTTGTACATTTATATTCATCAAAAATAAGGCGTTTTAGACCATGAAAATGTTGTCTTTTTTTGCCATTTTTCAGATTTATTGCCTCAAAATGCCTTTTTTGTCATCTTTTTGAAGTTCTAAAGCATAAAACTATTGTGAAACTGTTTTTTGCCATTATTTGCCTTAAAATGAATTTTTGAAAATATTTTCCCATACACCGCTCTTATTTTTTAATTGTCAAAAAAAATTAGTGTATATCTTTATACAGTAAAACCCTTTAAAATGCAATTGAAATCTTTAATGTATTCTACTCTATGGGAGTGATCGTAGGAACAGAAAACCTTTCTGTTTTAGGGAGGTTATGCTGTATATATATTTAACATTACACAGTGTATGATGCAATAATCGTGTTCCATGGACATGTACGTTCATTTCATGATCCATTCCATAATTTGTTTACAGATATATATTAATATATATTAATATATATATTTTTTATATAAACATACACACTATACATGTATGTATACATTAGTATGTGATATATATGTTTAAAAAGTTTCTTATACGTATTATACATGTTAAATGATGTAATGGTGCGTCCCAAAAAGTAATAAATTTATCCTAACATAGGGACAGGGGTTAAGTGAATTTTTCTGTCCGTGAATCTCTTTAAATATAATATATATTAAAGTAATAACTATGGTCATAATGCAATAGAGAATGTTTAGTATGATGATGATGGTTTTGTTCATGAGCGTCGGTGTGTTGCCGCACATTGGAGCTGATGATGATCCCGCACTAAGACTGTAATTATCGTTAAAACATTGTTCATTATGTATAATTATGTAAATATATCCGTTAAAGAAATGAGGGAGCGGTACATTAAGACAGACCCCTCTTAAGCATCGGGTACTTCTTCTTAATGTTCATCCTTAAGAAGGCTAAAGAAAGCTGTCAAAAGATCTTTTTTAAGACAATCACGTCTCATACTATTTCACGTTATATCATATATAATACAACCGTTTTCTATTCTATTATCTTAGTTTAAAATCAAAATTTCTCAGCATAAAAGAGTATAACAAAAAAATTGCTTTTTAAAGCCAATTTTATAATAGCATTTATCATGATATTTATGTGCACACATCACATGCTAAAAGATGATACAAAAGAGGTATTCATCAGCCAATTCGGTAATCACCTCTAATATCAGACTAATATCGGTTACAATTGAATATGAGAGTACGGCTGAGACCATCGAACCCTAAAAAGGTACATATATCGTCGATTCTTCGATGAGATGAGAGATGAAAGATTCTGATCACAGATGCAAGTCAATGATACTCTTATCTTAGTAATTCCATTCACTAGAATCGTACTAAAGATCTTTGACAAAAATCTCTTTCAACAGAATGTAGCAAAAAATATACGTGGGATCATAGTCATACCCCTGTTGTTTTAACATTGTATCTCATGAGATGATGAAAGTTTACAAAATATATGCATGTAATTTGATATCCCCATCTGTGAATCTACATTTATGTGATTATCATTTCTTTAGTTAGAATCTAGAGACAGGAAATGCCCATTGATCAATGCATAAACCGTTTCCATAGAATATATTAGAAAAATATGGTTAACATTTTTCATCATGTACTAGTATAATGCATAAAAAGTTTTAGTGTACGCACCAATACCATTGCGAAAAGAACACCTTTAAAATAGTTTAATGGACATTGAATTATAGAATTGGATATTATTGAATGTAATTCTGATGTTCATATGAGGGTATTATGAGAGATTCGAAATGTTTCGTTATATTTTGTCGTTTTACCATTCCATAGTGATCCCAGAATTTGATAAGATTCACGACCATCTGCTTATATGTACCATAATATGCCAATGCATTAAGCACTATTGGAAAATGGGCCCATCTATGTACGTACGTATGTATGTACCCCATACATACATACGTCAGAAAAGAGAGACACAATTGTAAAATTCGTTCGGACATAACAAAAGACTCTCACTCTATCCTGATATGGATCTACTATTTTCATACTATTTTCATAGTGTTTTTTTGTTGGTCAAAGATTTCTCAAAGCGCTTATTGGGCAAAAACTAGTGTATTTATAGGACCGAAATTGCTATAAGATAATGCAAATCTGCATCATACAGAATAGCAGATTTGCATCTACTAGTTCGATTCCCAATAGAGAAAGAGGGAACAAAAACGTGGCACTCGCTTTTGGAATATTGCAATGAAAAATGAGTAGTGAATAAGAACACCAAAAACACCACCACTACAAGAAGAACTAGTATATTACTAGTATATCGTAATCATCATAAGCATCATGAAAATGAATGTGCATAATACCGTAATATATAACTTATGGATAGATGTGTCTCATTTTACAGGTCATGATCTTGTAAGAGACCAATTAAGAGCTCCATATACTAGCAACAAATCGATGATGATTATTACGTGGAAATCATGTAAAGTGAATTGATGCAATTTAATATCAGATTCAAATCAATGCGTGATCACTGCTCTTAAACTAGTAATGTAATAGTATGAAAATCTATGGGGAGGATCATTTTACCGATTGAGTACAGGGCTATGGCCCGAATGCATCTCAAATGCATTAATCATAAACCAAAATTTTATTCTGTTATTTAATAATAATAAAAATTGCAAAATACAAATATAGGTATATAATAATAGTAAATAATAGTATCGCATAATACACGAAAACGCCTCTATTGAGAAAAGAGGACTTTAACTGTTAAAGCAACAAAATAACACGGTTGACTTAGTGTTAGTAGCAATTGTGACATGTCTTTGCTCTTTTCATATATGTCCATCTTAACTAACAATAGTACACAATGGGCATATTCGTATGGAGTCCATATTCTAAATTTCAAGCATCTCAATAGAGGACAAAACCCTAAGCCTCAGTATGAGAGGAAAAAGGGATGCCATTGTATTGGAGAAAATGGATGTTCGTTTTTCAATAGCAACACCATTGTCCCTTTGGATATTACTTTTTCACTTTTATAGGTATACCACCGTATGAGTTAGTTTAAGTCCACAATAAGATTGATCTTCTTATGGTACCCCCATGTGTGAGTTGTTTGTCGCTAAAATTGATGAGAATTTTCCTTTATTTTTTGCCTCTCTCCTTTCTCTACAATCGATATTTCACATATACACATATACTAGAAAATTCAAAATCAACTGTATAAATATAAAAGCACGAAATAAGAAGAGGTCATTTACATTTATGGTCATTGAAAAATTGAAATCAATACCATCATGTAATAGAACATTCGTATATATATGCATTTATGAATGCATATTTATGAATATGTTCATAATCGTATTTATGTTTATTTTCTATATAAAGTCATAGTCATCTCAATATACATGTATGCATTGAAAAGGATAAGAATGGGGATAAAGATACAGATGAAGAACAATGATCAACAAAAATATTTCATTTCTATTCTATGCTTTCATTTCCTAAGAAAATAATATCCATGAAACAATGTAATCATTTTTAATCGCGATTAAAGGCACTGATATAATGCCATTCTATATTTATATGTTTATAAAAAGTATAATAAAAAGAAATAAAAACATATATTCATTTCAAAAATATATATGTTTATATAATGATAAACTTTAAACGCAAAATTATGATATAATGATAAATAGTGATTAACTAAAACGTTCATTAATTTTTTAAAAAAAGTGATAAACATTTTTAAGTAAAAAGCAATTGAGAGGTTTATTATTATAAATATGACTGAATTTTTGTGTCTTAATTTTCTCTTTACCTTTATTAAGGTCATAATTACACAGACAAATGGGTTCAAATCACGGAATATTTGGCTATTATTTGTATACTAACAATTCGGCTAGTTAGTATTATCATGCCGCTCTTTTACATCAACTTGTGGATCCCGCCCAAATAATTTGCTATTTAATTTTATGGAATATCATTTTTGCTCTCTTTTCTATTACTATTATTTATGTACTATTATATGAACTGCTCACTAATTGTAGAGTCACCTGCGTTAGGATCGTGATACAATTGATGATGTTAAATAATCGTTTTATTGGTACCGTACATTTAGAGACACAAAAGTATACACACACCCTCAACTTTTAGTTTCATCTGCACTTTTGTTTAGTATAAACCATTTATAATGAAGATATTTACTATCAGTTAATTCTATCAATTTATTGTGTGGTCATAAATGGCATTAATTTTAATTTCAAAAACATTAAAACTTAAAAATAATTACCAATATAATGATAACTAAATAATTGTTTAGTTTATATTAAGACACTAAAAGCATTCGATAGTGTAATGAAACTTTTTATTAAAAACATTCGCATCGAATTATCTCTTTTATATAATACATATATGTATATGTGTTTATGCATTTTAGATATGAATGCATATAATTCTATGATATTCTAATACTTTTAAAACATTCAAAATCATGTGTTTCTAAATAAAGCATAATAATAATTGTAATATATATATACATACATACATATGCTAAAATGATAAAAATGCACTCAAATCATATATATGTGTACTAAAAATGCAGTTAAAGTACCCCCATGGATGCTTCACTCGTGAGGTATACTTAAATGTGGTCAAAGAAATGCTCATAAATGGCACATCATTAACTAACTTTGTATTTTAGCATTTAAAAGTACTCATCGATCCTCATTATTTAGCACAATGAATCACTATGATGCACTAATGCATGATAATTAAAGGTATGGGAATACTCACTTTGGTTTTAGCATCATTGAAGAGGATGACTATCAAATTGACTATCAAATTGTTATTCAGCATCTTCATGATCACGCAATCGCCATACACAAAAATACATGGTAATAGAATGAGCATATAAACTATGACCACTGTTTGCAGTGTGTGCATACTGCTGAGGGCCAAACTCATCGCTCATAGTAAATGCTTAAAATACTAGTAATAGTCTGTGATAAATGCTCCTCAAATGCCATTGCATTGAATATAATATATTACATAATGTTTTACCGTACATATTTATGGACATGCTTTTGATATGCGTATGATATGCTTATGATATGCCACACACTCACACATTCAATATTTTACGATATGAAAATATCATTTCATTTTCTTTTTCATTTTCAAATCATATCTTTTGTAATCACATTCATTAATAGCAAATAATAGTAAATCGTAAATAATAAAAAATAATCACAGTAATAAATGGTTTATTGTCACTCATGATTATTGTGTAATCATATAATACATAATGTTAATGTACATTATGTATACATACATATGTATGTATATGTGAAATTTTTCAAAAATTATCCCTAAAACATGATTGTGAAGAATGAAACAATGCTTTTAACGCATACATGTACAGAGTGTACCACGGACTGCACCAAATGTAAAATTGCGATTATTCTAAAAGTATAAGGAATTTCGGGAAAATTCTTTTGCTAACTTTTCAAGCAATAGTTAGCATTTACTAATTTGAAAAAAGTTTTTAAAATTAAAATTATTGAAATGGTATATCACATGATAGGATCATTTTTTTAAAAACTCTGTCTATGCACACATTTTTAAAAATAAATAAATAAATGTAATGATTAAGAATGTTTAAGCATTTTTAAAACATTTAATGTGAAACTTTTAATTAATGTAAATGTAAATAATAATGAATTTCTTATGTGATGTATACAATTATTGAGTTAAATTTTTAATATATTTTCGTATACATGTATATTAATATTTAATTTTCATTATTATTTACATTTACAGAGACCCAATGATTTATCCAATGAAAAAATCAAAGGCTCATGATGCCCAATGAGTCTTTGCCTTTTTTTGAATACCCTGTTAATAATCAAATGTGACTGAATGTTCTGATATAATTTTAAAGGTGAATTTACAATTCGCATACTATACAATTCGGAGAAAATATTAATTGGATTAAATTTTATCATACATTAAAATTAGTATAATTCGCAGAATACCAAATTCAGGGCTATGATAATTCGCAGATATTTCTGCAAAATGTGCGAAAATAATGAATTAATTTTCTGCGTTAATCAACCGGTATAATTCTGCGAATTATACCGGTTGCAAATTGTAGGGATCAGTACTTTTTCACAAATGTGAGATTAAAAAATTAATCCCGAAACACAATGGTTGCGAATTATACTTTCTGCGAATTTTAATCAAATCAATTTTAAGCACACATACATACAGTTTTACCTCACATATAAGACTGAGTCTTATACCGCGAATTTTTGAAAAAATATTTTAAATAAATATAAAAAATTGTCTCACCCACTTTATAAAACTTATCAAAAATGGGAAATCATAAATTACGTAAATAATTAAAAAATAAATAATTTAATAAATACTTTAATAATTACAATGTACCTTAACATTCAAATTATAAAAATTGCACATACACATACGCAAAATGAAGTTTAAAATGTCGCGTATCAATGTATATGTATAATGAATAATAACATTGTCGACGTTCGACATTCGAAACTCCACAATTTTTAATGTAATAATAAATAATAATTAATAAATACTTTGAAATAAATAATTAGAAATTACGAATTTAAATGATTTATTTATTTTATTTAATAATTAATTATATTAATTTAACGTATTATATGTACATATAAGGTCCTATAACCCTAGGTTAGAGGGATGTTCTTAAAGTGAGGTTAGAGTGGGGGTCTTATATTTCAAGGTATAAGACACCTCAAATTAGCACTTTTTAATCTTAAAGAATTAATTACCCCTCACGATATAAGAACCGGTCTTATATGTGAGGTAAAATGGTATACAGTGATCAGAGATAATAATAATTTTCAGTTTTAAACATGATATTGACACTTTCTCTTAATGTTAGGCATTTAAGTATGAGAACTAAAGGAAGAAAAATCATAAATGCGCATGTCTCAAAATTATATATACTAAAATGTTATATTTTATAAATTACGTCTAAAAATTACATTGTATTTATATTATTTAATTTATTTTTATTTATTTTTACTTATTTTTATATTTATTTATTTATTTAATTTTTATATTCTTTTATATTAGTTAAGTTGGGTTAGGTTAGGTCTACCGGAAAACTATGGTTAGTTAAAAAAAGTTGAAATAATATATAATATGTGTGCCGTTATTTGTGTACATCCCTAAAATGGCTATTGATTCTCTTCTTTAGTTCTATTACCGGCATTTATTACATTTATATGCTTAAAAATGCCGCACAATAATTTTTGAATATTTTAAACTCAATTATTATTTTTATAAAATGAATGTATAGAATATTGACCATACACCCACGCACGCACATATTGTTGAGGTTTTATTTTAATAATATAATTATTAATTATTAATTATTAAATTATTTATTAAATTTAATTTGTAATTATTTACGTAATTTATGATTACTCATTTTTGGGTGTCTTATAAGGTGAGGTGTGATCTTTTTTATTCATTTAAAATATTCATTTCAAAATTCGAGATATAAGACCCGTTCATATACCTCGAGATATAAGACACCCTCTCAAACCTCACGATATAAGAACAGTGCTATTATGTGAGGTAAAACGGTATTATCAAATTACATGTTTATATAAATAAAGATGTAATCATAATAATGTTCACATTAATTTACATTTTATTTATAAATACATTATTACATTTTATTATTAAATGCATATCCATTGAAACGTTAGGATCATATGTATTGCAATATAAATGAAACCGTTTTACCTCTTTAATTAACAGCCAATTATTTAATGTAAAAGGGTATTGTAATAAACTATAAATTCGCATATTTACTATTTTCTTATAACTCAATGTACTGAGTGTCCATCAGTTATAGCAAAAGTAAAAGCAAAAATTTAAAGTTTTTTTTAAAGATTTTAATATTTTTTTTATTAAAATATTAAGGAATATTTAGCGTTTAGTTTATTTTTAAAAATTAATTTAAAAATATCACATGACTATTTTTAAATTAAAAAATGCAAAACTTTTCGTTTTTTAAATTTAAAAATGCCATAATTTTTAACCTTTAATTTAAATATCGACATATTTAAATAATTTTAAGAAAATTCATTTTTTTAAATTTTTAATTAAAATATAATTAATTATAAATATAATTAAAAAGGTCCCATGTCTGTATCTATTATAGAAAAGAAAATAAACTTTACATAAAACTTTCTAAAAACTTTACATAAAAAAGTTAAAATAAATATAAAATGTACACTGATAAAAATTATAATAAAAGTACATATATTAATAGTATAATTAATATACTAATAGTATAATAATAGTATAATTAATGCAGTAATATGTATGTTTCAATAATATATTATATAATATAAATTAATATATTTTATAATATTAAATTATTACTATAATTAGTGATGGCACTTTGAGGGAAAATAAAAATAGAATCCCCGAATTCCTGGAAATTCCCAATTGGGAAGCTTCCCAACTTTCCCGGAATTCCCTCTGAGTACCATCACTAACTATAATAACTTATGCTATATTCAATTAATGAAATAAATAATAATAAATCTAAAAAATATTTTGAAAAATTTTACATGTGAATTAATCATTTATAGTAAACTCTAAAAATTAACATTTTGAAAATTTAATACATAAATTGTGTAATTTTATTGATTTTTAATTATAAATATACCGTATTCCCGCGTAAATAGCTGCATGACGGTATAAAGTGTATACTGCAAGATGCCGGTGTTAGTGCGATGAATTATATAAATGTAAATGTAAATACCGGCAGTGCCGTTAGTGACCAAAAACCTATTTTTTAAAGAATGGTCACCCTCAGCTATACCGGCATGCCGTTATTTGCACAGGAATACGGTATGTAAAATTTGTATGTGTACATTTTTCTAAATTTTTTTGCAGTGTATTTTTTTCAGTTATAATATAATATATAATTTTTAGAAATTTATATTTTTATTTCTATAATAAATACAGAAATGGGACCATTTTAATTATATTATATTTATAATTTTATTTTAATAATAAACTTTGAAAAAATTATATATCACTAATTGTTTATATATTAAAAATTTAAAAAATGAATTTTCTTAAAATTATTATTTTGGAAATAAATATTTTTGTAAATTCACATATAATTGATATAATACATATAATTCACATTATAAATGACTTTTAATTGAATATTTTAACTGAATCCATTGATATATACATTAATTTATTTTAACACATGTTTTTGAATGTAAACATGTAATTTTTGTGCGACCCCATGTATAAAGCACATTCATATCCCTATTCAATTACAATACTTCGCTTGGAAAAATGTGTTCACTGTAATATGTCGATATTTAAATTAAAGGGTAAAAATTACTCGATAATTACAATATCATATGAAAATAGAAATATTTAATTAATTTTTATTGTATTTTTCAGAATTGTAATACTTTTTTTAATGTCAATATAATAAATTTCATTCATTTTATATTAAATTTAATATTTAAAAATATTATTAAAATGATGAGTGAAAACTTTAAAAATAAAAAAAAATCATACACAATTAAAAAAATATCAATGAAATTAAAAAATTAAAAGAAAACAAAGGAATCATCAGGAAAACAGCATTTGAAATCTATGCTAAAACTTTAATTCGATTGCAAAAGAAATGAATTAATCGAAAGCCAAAATAAAAATTTAATTTAAAATTTAATTTTTAATAAAAAACAATAAAAAATGAGTTAAATTTTAAATAAAAAATTTATTCAAAATAGAAGCCCGGGCTTCAATTTAGTTCACACATTATATTATTATAAAGGCAAAATCCAAATAGAAACCCCGGGGCTTACTTTTTCATATCCCGTAAAATTTTGTATATAATGGTCAAATAATGTGTTACATTTTATATTAATAAATAATCGAATATATTAAAATATTAAATTATATAAAATTATATCATTATATTTGTGAACATTTAAAATTTTATTTTTTTAATTAAATGACCAATGCTAATACTGAAATATATAATAATATGTATATAATTGTTTTATATTTTATAAATTATTTAATAAATTATTTCATTGAATGGCATTTCTTTTTTTGTAATATTTTATATGTACATTTATATGCATTTTAAATAAATGCTTTAAATTTATTCAAATTTCAAATG
>JAQIXB010000298.1:0-20211 GCA_034697405.1 Mesoplophora pulchra | reverse complement strand
AGTGACAGTATATTTAAGCCATAGTTTTATATTTTATTAAAATGCTATAATTAAAACATTTTTATTATAAATTATGTTTTATAATTAAATATTATTTAATTTTAAAATATTTAAAAATAAAACACATCTGAATATGCATAGAGATTTACATTTTATCAATAATATTGTAATGCGTGTATTTTAATAATAAAATTTTGTTATGAAATTCTGAAATATTAAAATATTATGTAATAATATTTAAGTATTATTTAAATTTAGATTTTAAATTTTTAGATATTTACGATGTTAATGTAAATCGTAAATGATTTAACCATTGTTTTATTGTAAATCCATGCTTAGTTTATATATATTTTAAATATATTTTAATGATAATTTTAGATGTATGATGATTTCATGCATATTTTGTAAAATTACTTAATT
The DNA here is from genome assembly GCA_034697405.1 of Mesoplophora pulchra. Classification (NCBI taxonomy): domain Eukaryota; kingdom Metazoa; phylum Arthropoda; class Arachnida; order Sarcoptiformes; family Mesoplophoridae; genus Mesoplophora; species Mesoplophora pulchra. The sequence continues at coordinate 19,791 of JAQIXB010000298.1, read as the reverse complement.
CAAAAGTACACATTGACAATGTTCGTATTAAAATAGTGTATGATGCATCAAATGCTAAACTCAAAGCGAATGCATTCCACAAAATGCATCAAAAAGCGTTAATGCTTTTAATAAAAGTGTAAAAAGGGATGGGGTTAAATGGGAAAGGGTTAAATAGGACTTAAACAATGGTGGGGAAAGACTTAAAAAGGACGACACAAATGAGTTTCACGGTCATAACGAAAATAAACCTTTTAACGTTTATGACGATTGTATTATGATTGTATTATGATCGTATTATGATCGTATTATAATGGTATATTATGATCGTTCAGTGCTTTCCTTTTGACGATGACAGATTCGAAATCATTAAGAAACAGAAATCTCTATTTTCACATCATTCAATAGTCATTTGATGATAGTAGACATATGATAGTAGGCATATGACGATCGCACATTTCATATTATTATTATTCCCTTTTTCTTCACAATCACATGATACTATTTAACATTAAAATAGTATTGAAAAGTATTTTTTCACTTATCTTTTATATACAGGACTAAGGCGTTTTTTAGTTCACATGTATAGTGAAAGTATACATGCAGCAAATTTGAGTCTCTATTCAATTTGTCACATGATTATTGATTCTTTTTATGTTATAATAAAAGCATAAAATTTATATGTATACTATCTATGTATGCGGTAGTTATATATATAATAATAGAACATTATGCGATAAAAGCTTCTCTTATCTTTTCAAATATATCGATGTATGTATATACTAGTATTTTGGGAATACTAGTTCTATGTATAGTATTCTTACCCTGTATCCAAACGCCACAATCTTCAATAGACATTCAACGGTAAAAAGTGAAGTGAAAGTGATGTTCAAATATTGCAAAGTGTCTTTGTAATTTTTAGGCTGTTTGTAAAACTATAGGAAAAAGGAGCCCCAAAAAAGTACATCAACTAGTAAGCATCAACATTTCACACATTTCTTTTTATATTAAAATATATAGAAAATATGTCAAATAAATATATTAATATTTATCATACAAAATATACTAAACTATTCTAATATATACAATTAACATATTTATTAAAAATATACTTTTATAAAATATGAACAAAAAATATATGTTAATATATAATGATAGAAAAATACAAAATATTAATGCGTTTATAATTATTATTATTAATTTTAGGTTTAGTTTTTATTATAATTTATAACTAATAATTTTATCGTAATATATTGTAATGCCCGTAATGACTCTTCACTGCAATGTACTGACGATTTAATTATTATGAATGAACTTTTTTCGTTACAATTTTTAGAAATAAATTTAATGAAAATTTAGTATTATTTTAAATGATTAATATTTACGCACGCATTTAATCACGTATTTTATTTCACGATTAACAAAACATATAAACGTATACTCACATTTACTACATTTAGGAATAGGATTAATTGTGACTAAAGGAGTAACAGTGATTGGTGTGGATTTAGGATTTATATGACTTTTAATGAATCTTTTTTCATTAACATTATGCACATATTTAATTATTTTTATTTTAATTTAATTAATATGTTCAAAAATTCAGCGTTTAATTAATAAATATGAATAAATATTGTCATGCGATGCATATGAATATTGTGTTAATACAAAATTTGATTCAATCAATAAAAATATTTGATTTTTTTCCCTTAAATTTTTTTGAAGATTTTTTTCCAAAATATTCACGATAAAAGTAAAACTTTAAAAATGACCGTAAAATAAATATAAATATTTGATTTTCATATTATCATAATAATATCATGCGCTATATTATTATTTATTTCTTTAAATATATAAATATATAATAATTTTTCATGCGTTAAATGCGACATTGAACCATACAATGTATGCCATAAACATTCAGAACTTAATACTGTATCCATTAATTATTTTATAATATTTTATAAATAAAAATCTTAAAATTTAAAGCGGAAATGAATGATGATAAAAATATTATTATTATTTTTATGGCATGATATATACTAAAATATATGAAAATCTTTTGCTTTTAATGTCATTCAATGATTGTTTATTAATCAATAAATTGATTGACGAAAAAGCATCATCATCAATGTCTTTCTTTTGACATTTTTCTCAATAATTTCATTGTTTTTTATTATTATAATCCATTAGTTTTTCCGTATTTCTCTGAAATTTATTATAATAAATTTAAATATCCGTATGTTCGAAATGCCTTTAGTTCGAAAATTTTATGTCAAAATTCTTTTAAATTATGTTAAAATCACGATTCACAAAATAAACTATCAGATTAAATAAATAAAATTAATAAATTTAAAAAACCACTATTTAATATAATTATAGAAATTTAATTTAATTATAGAAATTTAATTTTAATTAAAAACTAGTAATTTAAAGTTAAAATTTAATTTAAATTAAATTAATTTTCTTTAAATAAATGTCATTTTTAATATTATTTTAAAAAATTGTATATGAATTCAATATTAGCCTTAATACGTTTCGATCATTACAGCATTTCGAACATACGAATTTCGAACAAACGTGGTAACACCACTAAAATGCTAGTAATGCTAATACACAATATACTAATACACAATGCACATTAAAAATCGTAATGCAGAGAAATATTATATAAAACAATTCATGCTCAATGCACAGCAAAACATTTTCAGTTCAATTTTATTATGATCCATTCCCATATGCGCAAAATTCTGAATTTAATATCATTAATATATTTATATATATTTTTATATATTTTAATATACTTTTTTGTAATAAACATTATCATTTAAAAATATGATTATTTTCAGCGCATTTCATTATTAATTGATAATGAATATGATATTTATACGCTCATAATAAATATGACTTTAAAGGTCACGTGCATTTTAACGCGTTTTTTTTAATTATATTAATTTATATTATATTTTATATTATAATTTATATTTTATATAAAATGCGACATTATTGTAATTCCCATACATTGGTTTACATTTGAAATAATAATAATTATATAAAAATATTTTGTCAAATTTTTGTCATAAAATTTAATGAATTTATTATATTTCTCTAAATTTATTTAAATTTAGAGTATAAAAATATATATTTTTTTTATTGTTATGGTGTTAACTTAAGGTACTAATTCATGTTTAAAAATAAGAATTTTTAATATTAAATGTTTCATAACATTTTCTACAAAATACACCGTGTACCACGGGCTGCACATAATATAAAATTGCGATTATTCTAAAAGTATAAGGAATTTTGAGAAAATTTTTTTACTAATATTTCAAGGAATTAATAGGATTTACATATTTCAAAAAAAATTTTAAAATTTAAACTTTTAAATAATTTAAAATGTTAAAAAAACGTATAATGAAAAATATATAAAATTTTAAATTTTTATACTAAAAATTTTTTTTTGATCACCCTGTATATTTAATCCTATCATGTGAAATACCATTGGATTTAATTTTAAAATATCTTTAAAATGATATATTATATGGTCATACATGGTTATTAAAAAAAATCTTTTATATAAAATTTAAAATTTTATACATTTTTCGCGTTTTTTAAAATTTTAAATCATTTAATAATTTTAATTTTAATACCTTTATGCAAATAAGTAAATCCTATTTATTCCTTGAAATATTAGTATAATATATATATATAAATTTCCTCGAAATTCCTTATACTTTTTGAATAATCGCAATTTTATATTTGGTGCAGCCCATGGTACACGGTGTATATATATAAGTTAATATATTTATTGATTCATAAATGTATTAATTTTTTATGCATTAATTTTAAATCATCATTTATTTATATTTATTAATTATTAATAAAATATAAAATTAAATATGCATATACATATTCTGTATGCAAAATATTAGATGTCATTTAACATATATAAAATACAAATGGCGGAGTAACTATATACAAATGTAAAAGACGAATATAAACGCATATAAAATAGTGGATGTAATTGGATTTTTAGGTTACAATGGAAGTACTTTTCAATGCCATAAATGTATTTTATTGCGGATAATAAATGTCAATAAATCCAATACTTAAACGTAAGCATGCGTATATCATATTCGTATTAAAATACATTTCTGGCACTAAAAGGTACTTTTACTGTATCATCCAAAAAAATAATTGTTTGAAACTGTCATAGGGACGTTTACATTAAACTTTTTTTGTCGAAAATTAGAAATAAATAGTAATCCTCAACTATAAGAACTATTATTATAATATAGATTTTGTGCGCGATTATTTCCCCAAAATAAAGACAGTATTAGGTAAATAGGGAATGTCTGATAAAGTGATTAGAATCACTTTTTAATGGGGTATAAACCCGTATCAGTATACTTCTTTGGGAAAGTCAATTACTTTGCAATTACTCCGCAATAAATAATTATATAATTATTATAAACACAATATAATGTCCAATGTATGAAAATATTAGCATCATAATAACATTCCCGTGACTTAATAAACAATTAAGTAAATGTCTAAAAATTGGATACTGTTGTCACGGACAAATGCTATTGTTGCCCCTAATATTTAATAAAAATTTCGCTCAAAAAATTTAAACCCTATAAATATTATTTATTATATATAAATATTTAGTATCTAGTTAAAATATTATATTTATATTCATATAACAATCATAGCTATTATAAGGCGTATTTATGCATATACTAGAAATTTTAACTATTAAAGCATACATTATCACCGAATGCATTTGAAAAATTAATATATTAATAATTAATATATAAATGCTTTAAAAAAGTATATATTATTATTATTATTAAATATTATTATTATTATTTTTATATTTATTATATAATAATAAAAATATGAATAAAAAAGTGATCACATACCTTCATCATTAGTAAAAGTGTATTTAATACAATGAGTACCATGATGAAGTATTCGAAGGCTGAGGACACCACGACTCTCCATATTTTGTACTTAAAAGAGCCTTTGTCTTTAGGCATGTATCTTTGTGAGGGCTTAGCCTGAATGGCGAAGTCAATGCATGACTTTTGGTTTTTGTCTAATTCCCCCTCTTCCAGTTCCTTCTCTCCCTGTTCTTGGAACGTTATGATAATTAAGGCTACGAATATATTGACGAAAAAGAACGGGAATACGATGAAAAATATTATATAAAATAATGACATTTCAATGCGGAAATGCGGTAATGGACCATAGTTTTCAAATGTCGAATCCATTGAATATTGCAACACACTGTAAAAAACAGTTTTTTCTTTTATTTCATTATTTTCTCATATAAAATATTTATTATATTATCATAATGCATATGAATATATATATATATTAAATTATAATGCGATAATAATATTTATGACATGTTTATTATCCATTTTTTCAATGTATAGACTATTATATTAAGATATAAATATCCATATATATATATATATATATATATACATATATATTAAAATATAATTCTTTGAAAATGATTTCCATTATAATATTAAAGTGTCATATAATTTAATAGAGAAAATAGTAACAGCGTTTAGTATGAATGAATAATAAAAAGTAAACATACACATAAAATGATGATATTATGTCATCATTTATTATTATTATTATTATAATATTTTATTAAATATTAATAAAAGATAATGATTCAGTGAAATATAAAGATAATAATAAAAAAGTAACAAATATTGAATTATATATATATACAGTCGAATCACCCTAAGACGGAATCGATTAGGAGCAGGGTATGTGTCCGTCTTAGGGAGATTTCCGTTTTAGGGAGGTTCGACTGTACATATATATAAATGTTTATATTTCTATAATAATATATTACACATGAAAAGAAAAATATTGAAAGTGCTAATACATACTAATAATACTTCTTCAGTGTTATTATATAATAAATATAATAAATATATAGTAAATATATAGTAAATATGGTACTTACTTAGGCCATCCTTCTCCTGTTTGTACAGTAAAAAGTGTGAGCATAGCCGCTATAACATGGTCATAATGAAATTGTTGCTGTTCCCACGATCGTTTCCTTACTTCGGGAGGTTTATTCACGGACGTATAAACAAAAAATTCGCCCCTATTATTAGGTCATTATCATTAATATGTGTGTATACATTCATAGTGTATTTATTCGTTACAATTTTATATCGATATAATCGAACATCCTTAAGACAGAAATCGATGCCGTCTTAAGGATGTTCCACTGTATAAAGTGTACCTCATAATTAAGTAAATTATTATTAAAAGTGAGACACATACTGACAGTCCTCTTTAGTTAATTTTGAATTATCAGTGCAGTACCAAAAGCGACCATTGAATAACTGCACTGCGATCACAGCGAAAATGAATTGAAATAACATATATACAATGAGAATGTTAAACACGTTCTTTAATGATGTCACAACACAATCGAATACGGCCTTTAATTTCGGCACTCTTTTTATTGTTTTTAATGGGCGCAGCACACGCAATACTCTATAATCATATGTTATTATTAATATTAACTAATATCAAACCCGAATATGCAAATTCCCATGTACTTTCATTTCTTATTAATTCCCGTATTTAATAAATTAAATATTTTATTTTAATATTTTTGTCATTTTTAATCATTTAAATTATTAAATTTTAAAAAAATAATATTTAATTTAACCCAAAAATGTGAATGTTCTTTTTGAAAATTAAAGTTAATTATTATTTATTTATAATTAAAAAGAATTTTGTTTATTAATTTAAATTTATAGCGCAATAATAATTTTTAAATTTGAAATTAATTAAAATTAAATTTCTAATAAATTTTATAAATATTTAATTATTTTAAAATTATTTTTAAAATTTAAGTGTATAATTACCTCAATGATTTGATGACACTTAAACTCGATGCGGCACTGCTCCCCTCAGTTCTGTTCACAAAATTTATTTCAAAATTTATTTTAAAATTTTCTAAAAGTGCTTAATTTTTGATATTTGTATATGAATAGGTAGACTTACATGAAAGTGAATGCGATGGCTACTAGTGCACATATGACGACGATGGCATCTAATAAGTTCCAAAGGTCGCGACAGTATGACCCGTGGTGGAGGAACACCCCCTGATCCACTACTTTGAGAACCATTTCTACAGTGAACACCCCGGTAAAGGCATAATCAAAGAGGTTAAGTATTTTGTTGGTTTTTGAGAATTCATCGACAGGATCTTCGCACGCTAATGAGATACTGCTCAATATGATAATCATCATTATAAAAGGGTCAAAATACGGTAAATTCGTTAAATAATGAGCACCGCGACGGATCGGATTTGACGATGAAAATATGAACATTGAAGAATATGGCAGCATTGGCTTTGGACCAATTAACTCTTCTTCGTCCTCTTCGGGTTCAGGTTCGACGACTTTACGCGCCGGTACTTTCTTAATCAATTCAAACTCTACTTTTATTTCATCTGCCCCTTGACCCTCTTTACTTTGAGGTGACGGTGGACAAATGTTTACTGAGGGTAAAAGGTCAATGTTATCACCGATGAGGTCATCATCACTCGTCGTTCCCTGTTTATGTAAATCGGCTATTTCTTTCTCTAATTCGACCTTTGCTCTTTCTTTGTCGACTTCGGCCTCTTCTTCTTCAGCGGCAGTAAGTTCCTGAGCATTGGCTAAGTTATCCACGGCAATAGCCAAAAATACGTTCAGTAACGTATAATTGCCAAAGAGCACTAATACTATAAAGTACACACTGTACTTCATACCCCCGCTTTCTATTCCCCCCTGAGACTTAATCGCTTTATACATCACTTCATTCCAATCCTCACCCGTAAGTATCTGAAACACTGTTAACAGTGCGATCGCGAAACTGTTGAAATTCGCCGGCGGTGTCCCCTCATCAAAGCTGAAACTATTACCATTCACTTCATTAGTACACCCATCATTACGGCTATGCTTTTAGGGAATTACCCTCAAATTTAAAAGTGCCTCATTTACACTCTCATTTATTAATATTTAATTATCAAAATATATATAAAGGTCTATGAACATAAAAAGTTTATGTCAACACACGAATGGCATTTTGAGATTCATAATCAATTCATTTTGATTATAATTAAATTATAATTAAATTATAATTAAATCGTTAAATTTAAAAAAATTATTATTTATATAAAAATGTGTATGAAATTATGAACATATTTATATATCGCTTAAAGAAACTGCCGTTTTTATGTAATAATTTATATGAAAAATACATAATTTTAATTAAATTTTAATTATTTATAATATAAAATATTTTATATTTAAATCGTTTTATGCGATGATCATACATTCATATAGATATTGATTCAGTAAATTTAAATGCTCATACAATATAAGGGCCTCAGTATTTGACGTAAAACGGTCAACTAAAGTATAAACAGTTACATTACCATTCGTGTGTTAAATAATCAATTAAATTACAAAATTTATTTCTTTCATTTAAATTCAATGTAAATATATTATATGAAAAGGATTGTGTTTCGCGCTGTTAAATTGCGATAAATATAAAGTGAGCATTTACTAGTAAATGTGTTACTTACGTTCCGCCAAAAAGTTGCATTCCCAAAAGTGCAAATATCAGTATAAACAAAAAGAGTAAAAACAATAAACTGATAATTGATCGCATCGATGCTAAAAGTGATATCACCAAATTTCTTAATGACGACCAATATCTGTATTATTAAATATTTTAATTTAATAAACATTTAATTAGAATTTTGTACTAATAATATGCAATATAATAGTTTATTATTTCTTAATTATAATATAATAATAATATAATATAATAACGGAATATACTTTGTGACTTTGAATATTCGGAGTAAACGTAAAGCACGGAGTACCGAAAAGCCAAAGGATCCCCCTTTTACCTCAGACCAAATTACTTCAAAAATGCTCCCGAATATTACCTTTAAATATGTCATTATTTAATATTTTAATATAATATTTAAATAATATAAATATTTATGAATAATAATCTCTTTATATTTTTTAGTTTTTTAAATCTTTTATTGGAATAGTTATATAATGCCTAAAGTCTTTACTTTAATATTAGTAATTTATCATTTTTATGAACAAATTTTTTTATTATGTTCTTTTATTTTCAATATTATTATCCATTTATATAATCCTTTTCTTATTGTTTATGTATTCATTCTATAGTATGCTTTAAGTTAATTTCAAGAGTACTGTCATGACACTTCAGTTGAATTTTTTTTTATTTTTCTTTTATTTCTCCGAAAATATAAAAATCAATACCTTTAATACGCTAAAATGTTAAGTAAATATGGTAAATAGAAATAGTAAATACTGTATACATACCATACAATCGAACCTATTAAATGCTGATTCAAAGTATGGTCTAAATCCTAAAGCGTACATCTTTAAAAGCATCTCAAAAATAAATAGTCCCAAAAATACAAATTCTGCATAATCTGAGAATGAATAAATATGTAAAATTATTTATAACATATATTAATACATAAATAGAGTTCAATAATGCCCAACAAATATTGGCACAGAGAATTATGGCATAGCCTTCAAATACTAGAAAATACTAGTAAATACATCTCTTTTGCACAATATAATCAGATGATTATACTCTCAACACATAAAGCGGCGTGTCAATCATCTGTTGGTCATAATATGTGAAATTTGCTGTACAAATATATGCTCATGATCATTGCAAAAAAATATTATTGGCATATTGGGAACGAACATATTTAAATAATGCCGGCACTATCGGAACATATTATAATTACATAGATATGGCATTTGAATAAAATACCATGATTAAATATACATTTTAATAGAAATGTATTAAAAAATGTTAGTAATTTTATTTGCAAATATTAGTACTTTTGAATATTATGTAATCATTTCTTATAATTTTTAAGAATTTTGCCATTAATGGCATTTTAAAAATATCTGTTACAATATTAATATACAAAAATAAACATTTTGTTATGTATAATTGTGTTTTAAACAAATAATAAACTATATAATGATTAAATAATATATTATATGTATTATATGTATATATATAAAAAAATAAAAAAATATTAAATAAATAAAATTATTATTCTTAATTATCATTGAATAATATTTTATATTTTTATGACTAATAATAAACATACAAAAGAACCTCTTTAAATACAAAAATAATATCCTTTTCAATTGAATTGGTTTTATGTTTTAGTACAATATAAACATATTATTGTATGTAATATTTAGAGAATACACAAATCGGGCATATCGGGAAAATGACCTATGCTAAAATAATCGGTAAATTAAATGTATCGTATTATTTAAAATTTTAATTAAAAATGCATTTAAAAATATAATTTTTAAATATATTTTTTTCCGTAAAAAATAAGAATACCCTTTTAATAATAACGCAGAAAAGAGTTTATGTGTATATATACTGTGTATAGCAGGAAAGCATAACACATGCTTATTCATAGCACACGCGCGTGAACAGGGTCTATATCAAATTTGGACATACTGTATATATATAAATATATATAACCTATGTCCCAATTAACATGATCACTTTTCACTATCCTTGAATATATAATATATTAAAAAATGGATTTTGTTACCCCGAATTTATTTGATTATGCATCTTTTAGCACCGATTTTTGTTTTCTTTAAAAATATTATTAATAAAATAACAGAAATATAAAATGTTAATAAAAGTAAACATATTATGTAAAATATAATAAAATATTATAAATGTGCATTAATGGTGATTTTTAATATAAAATAAAAATGATTTACTTTTTTGAGAGTGTTTCTATTTAAATATTTAAAATGACATTAACAAACTTCAAATTTTCAAAAATTTATTTATTAAATAACACTATAGTATTATTTAATAGTATATAATGTGCATTAATTGCGGATAATATCTGCTGAAAAAACTCACGATAATTTTAAAATAAAAATATTTTCTAAAATTTCAATTTAATGTAATTTTAATGTCATTATAATAGCATCTGAATATAATTATCATGGTGTCCAATTTGAGGCAAATTTCTCTTTTTTTATTTAAAAAATATTTTTAAAAAATGTTCATATATCAATATTTATTTAAATTAAAGCGTTTAAATTGACACATGAAAATTTTGCCATAATTTTTTTTAATTTTTAAATAGAATATGATATATTATATAATTACTCAAAATGCCTTTTTTGGCACTTTTTGGTAATTTTTTATTTTTTACTTTCCCTTTTGATTTTTTAATAATTATTAAAAATTTTAATTTTTTAACAAAATTTAAAAATTTTCAAATTAAAGTAATATAGAAATAAATAAAGTAAAATAGAAATATATATTTTATAATTTGACATTTTTTATCCCTTTTAATGGACACAATAATAATAATATGAAATATAATAATATAAAAATTTATTAATTTTTTAAAAAATAATAAATTTTATTATATTTAATCATGATTAAAAATAAAATAAAAAACATAAAAATAATCACAGATATTTGGATGTTAATGTTAAATTATAAGTGAATAAAGAACATATTTTTGCTTTTTATATAATGAGAACAGTTCCTTAAGATCCCGATATAACATTCCCAATATAATAGTTGCATTATACTATGCTATGGAAAGTTCCTTAAGAAAAGTTCATATGAAAAGAGGTTTCTTTTAATTTTGAAAAAGGAAATCATGATACAGTTTTGTGGCTTATGCCATCACTAATAATGTTTATGTGATAATAAGAAATAAGCATATTGAAATGGTAAACATACATAAGAAGTCAGTTAACCAATCCTCTTGACCATGGTGTTCCACAGCCACACACACTGTGTTAAGAAATACTAATATAATGACGATCCAATAAAATGCCTGCGTTTTGATTCCATGGCGTATGCTGACACTATTAGCATAATGATTTTACACCGTAAAAAATTTGTACACACATTTTTTAGTATATTTACATTTTACTTTTATGTTTACATTATTTATTATGTTTATAAAGACGTGTTTGACTATGATTTAGCACTTCAAAAATAAATTATAACTCTGTATTTATCTCTCACAATATTATAATATCACATTCATTATTCGTTTTTATCAACACTCATATAATGCATGTAATAATGCATAAAATTGAAAAATCAAATAATTATTTCATAATATTTTTATTTTATTAAAAGTTACGATATTCGTTATTTATGTTTTATTAAAATATATATTTTTATGTTTAATTTTTGTTACATTTTTTCTCTATTTATTAATGCATATTTTATTATATTTAATAATTTATTTTATCGATAATCAAATTAATCGTGATATAAATAATTAAAAAATAATCGATATATAAAAAGGGCTAAAATTTGAATTCGTAATATAAATGTAAATTTTATTTTTTTTAAAATAATAAATGAGTCTCTTCAAATTGTATCAAAATATCGATTATACATATTCCTATTAATTTTTACATGTTTTTTAGTATTTAATAAATATATTTTGAAATATATAAATATTTAAACGTTAATATACAATTTCTAAATTTAGCATATATCGATCTTAGATAATCGACGATATTTTTTTAAAAAAAATTGTATTATATTTATGAATAATTCGATTATTAAATTAGAAAATGATTATAAAGTAATTTAAAATAAAAACTTTTTATTTATAAAATATTAAAAAATGTTTAAATAATTTAATCGGTCCATAAAATAGAATAATGAATATCGATTAATGTATTAATGAAATAATATAAATCGATGAATATCAAAAATCACTTAAAAGGTATTTATAAAAATAAAAGTAAAGGATTTTTGTGTAATATTTGCCGAACACTAAAGTATTGATTTTTAATAAAAAAAATCCAAAAAAATTACACAAAAAATATAAAATAAAAAAATTGAATAAATACCGTATGCGTTTTTCGATTCTCCAAAAGGCTTTACACGCACCTTTGTTCTTAATCTTTGAATGTAAATATGACGCACGTGCGAATCCTATCATAATATGAGGCATTTATATACACAGAAATTTATTAAATCAAAAATTAAATAAAAAATTAGTTTTTTTAAAAAAATGCGAAAAATGGAAAAGCGCGTGATCGGCGATGCACGAAAATTACTACACACATACAATACTATTATATACTATATACAGATACGACATTAGTATTTGTGCTTTTATTATGTCGGTATATACTAAAAAAATGTTTCAATGCTTTCGATAAATTATTTGCCATGCTATTTATTATACTATTTATTATAAGAGTATCTAATTTCGTATTTTATCATATTTAATAATTAATAAAAATTATAAATTTGTCATGTCCCATGTCAACAGGCATTTAATGCAATCGTATTTTTTTAATAAATTTTAACATTATTTTTAAAAACATTACACTAATAATTACTATGCCATTTGCTATTTAAAGTTATTAATGCACTTTAATTCTACATTTGTGTATTACTATACATGTATAATATATAGTAAAGCATTTGCATAAATTAATTTGCATGTACTAAAGTTATTCGCTAATGTTAACTAAAGTTATTACACTAAATATTTAACTATGAACTTTAATTAGTAAATACATGAAAAGCATAAAATAAAAGAAAAGAGCTTTAAACTAATAATTAAATGCCACATCTATGGTGCTACACTATTGGGGGTCATGCTAATGACATTTAGTCCTATGTACATAACTAGCCATATGTATAGTAAATTCTACTTAACAATGAACTAAGACTACTTAAAAATGACCCCCAATGTCTAAGGTACTATTGTCAATCAAAATTTACCAAAATTCGCCCCGTGGCGTCTAACGAAAGCGGTATACCTTTGAGCACCCTTTTTGAAGGCACTATTATTACAATGGTAATGAATCGATAGCGATAAATCGATATGATATTCGCATTAAGTAATCGTTTATGTATTATTTCATGTGTTTACGTATATTATTGATAAATGACGATGGGAATTAAATGAGAATTAAGAGTGCGGAAGAATATGATTGTGACAGAATATGATAATATGTGAATGTGCAGATTCAAAAACACGCACACATTGGAACAGTGTATATACACGCACATTATCAATATATAGTATCGGATGGAATTATCAATTAAAACATAATGAAAATTCGGTTCAGAGATGGATCATGATCGGATCATCACACAGTTGTGTTGTAACGGATCATTTATTGGATATGATGATAGTTAACACACAGTGTTGTATTTTTGTATAGTGAATTGTTGTGAATGATTAAAAAGTTTCAGTGAATCAATGACAACAATGGAATGGCACACACATTCGAAAGAAAAAGAAATAATTAAACGTGAGATTAATTCATTTAAAATAATTAATTAAATATTTTATCATTAATGGTGATGGGAATTATCAATTTTAATGCTAACGATATAAACGTACCATATAATAACACAATTATACTATAGCTATGACTATAACTATTACTAATACTAATAATACAAAATATAATAATGATATGATATGAAATAAAAATATATCATCAGACATAAAACATTAAACAACACATAAATGATATTCAATATTAATACTAAATATAAAACTAACTATAGTTAGTATTAATATATATACATGTACTAACACTATAATGCAATGATGTTTATAATTTTAATTTTAGTTTTAAATAATGCTGTAAATAGAGAATGATGACAGAACATGTTCTAAATTATGATCTGTCACTGAATGGCATTATATTATGTTATATTATATTAAAATATTTATTTCTAATGTTAAACATTAAATATTATTAATATATGATATATATAATATTATTATATAGAAAAAAGTAGACAAAGATATAATAATAGAAAAGAGGATATATAATAGCGATGTCCATACCTTCCTCTTCCTCTTCTTCTTCGTCTTCTTCGTCCTCATCTGTGCTTTTACTATGCATTGTTTTTAGTTTCTTTCTTTTGGACGCGGCCCTTCTCCGTGCTTAAAACACATTAAAACATACGTTTATAATGAATAAATGAGAAAAAAATGCATCATCAATCATTAAATAGAGAAAAAAACTATTTAATGTCTTATACCATACGCTGATAAACTAAATTCTATATATATATATATATATATATATATATATTATTATTATAATATTGGTCCAATTTTTAAATTAACTAGCAAAACAAGAAAATAGAAAATAGTTTACCATACCTTCGAGAATGTGCATCTTTTCCTCTTCCGTCGTCCTTTCCTCAGCTAAAATCACTTCCTCTAAACACAGAAAATAGCGTAATGATAAATCAATGAATGTATAAACATATTCTATTGAATTTCAAAGGACACATTCATTCACTATTTTATTATTATATTATTATATATTATATATTCATTTTTATATAATGATAACACAATAATAACTCTTTCATTTTTATAGTAAAATATTTATATTAAATATCGTGAATAACTATTTTTAACGCTTAATACTAAACATGTATATTTTAGTATAAACTCAGAATAATAAAAATAAAGTTTAAACGATAAAATTTAATAATAAAATTATTCATTTTTTTGGACATTAACATGTAAATGTATTATATATTATTTTTAAATAATGTCTTTTTTCATATAATAAATTAATCGATATTTTTTTTAAACATTTAATTCAAATGTTAACATATATAATATTATAAATTTAAAAAATAAATACAATTAATTTGCTTAATATTTAATTTCCTCAAATAAAAGACTGAAAAATAATATGTGACATTTAAACATAAACACTTTACATGTAAATAGATGTAAATGTTAGTATATTTATAGTATATTTATATATATGCCAATAAATGTATGGTAATAAAAGAGTAAATACCGGCTTTGCATATCCATTCGACATAACCATTTAATTCCCTCTCTAATTGTTGCTGACGTCGTAACTTAAGAAATGCCTGACGATTCTCCACTCTTTCCCTTTCCTTTGCAAATTCACTAGTATCATGTGAGAAAGTATTTCCCATTAATTACTATATTTCTTTACATTCTATACATTTATTTAATTACGTGTTTTTGACACATGTGTCATATTCAGTTATAACTGATGATTAAAGAATATAATTTCCAAAATTCCCAAATCAGTATGTTCCAATAATAAGAGATTAATTTTTAATTTACAATAAAATTCAATTTTAAAATGCTAATTTATTATCATTATATTAAAGGATGTAATTTGCATCTATTTTTACACATTTACACTTTTTTTTAAAAAAAATCATTTTAATAAAATTTAATATTAATTTCTTATTATGGGAATTTCCAGAGTTTCCAAAAGAACCGTTATGTTCATATTCCCTCAATTCCTTAACTTAACCAATCACAAATAACAGTGCATTATATTATTATTATATACGTATTATAATTTAATATTTATATATAGTTTATTCAGTTTCTTAATAAAATATAAAAAAAATTTAGAATGAAATTCACGAACGAATAAAACACTTATCCTTTAATTTAATTTTATCTTTTGATGTGTTTTTTTGACATCATAATACTATCATTTAATTCATTTTAATTTTTAATTTTTTCAATTCTCATATCATAGAAAAAGTCAAAGGTCAAAACATAAAATCATAATCATGAACATATCATGATATATAAAATATTAATTTTCTAAATATTCATTAAATTTTTATTAAATTATTTTCAAATTTATTATATATAACATGTAATAATAGTATCACTGTAAAATTCTTGCATTTTCAATAGAGCATAGTGTCATAGTTACATATACACCGTGTCTGACGGGCTGTACACAATATAAAATTGCGATTATTCTAAAAGGAATTTCAGGCAAATTTTTCACTATAATTTTAAGGAATGGATTCCATTTACTAATTTGCATAAAGATTATTAAAATGTTTTAAATTTTAATTTTCGTATTTTTTAAATTTTAAATTTTCAATAATAAAAAAAATTAATTTTATAATCTCTATGCAAATATGTAAATGGCATCAATTTTTTGAAATTATAGTAAAAAAATGTCTCCGAAATTCCTTATACATTTAGAATAATCACAATTTTATACTGTGTGCAGCCCGACAAACACGGTGTACATTGTACATTACACTGTATATTAGTACAGTATGACGCTATACTTTGCCTATTCAAATGCATAAACATTATAATGAAACTATAAATGAGTGTAATAAATTTAATTATAATTTTGAATAATTTATATCATTTTAAAACTTTTAAATTCAATTTAAATACGTATTAATTTTAAATATACTAAAAACAGCACGTCATATATTATAAATACACTGTGTTTAGCCAAAAATAAAACCTAATAAATGCATTTGCATATGTTAGTCATGTTTTTTCATTATATACAAATATTATAATGTATTCCCGTAATATATAAATATATATGATTATGATTATATAATATATATATTAATATTATATAATTTAATATTTTTTAAAAAATAATTTTTGATTTATTTTTATTAAAAATTTTATGATTTATTTCAATATTTATATATAAAAAATGCCACTTTTGTCACATCATTGAATAAAAAAATAAATATTGATATTATAAAATAAAATACTATATAAGAATATAGTATTTTATTTTAGTTATAAGAGTATAGTTATTTAAAGAGTATATTATAGTTCACATGCTTTAAATAATAGAAAGTGACATACCCACTAAGAACACCCAGTACCAGATTGAGCATAAAAAAAGATCCCAAAATAATAAGAGGTACAAAATATATCCAATTATAAGTGCTGCCTAAAGCATCGTTAGTCTATATAAGAAAGTATATTCAGTAAATATTATATTAGTACCAAAGTTATGATGGAAAATTAGAATTGTATTTGAATATAGTTTATCAGAGATAAGATTTAAACGCATAATTCTCACACACAATAAATGTCCATAAATGAATAACGAAAGTATTTAATGTTAGGATTAGATAATTGTGTCGTTATATATGCATTAATATTTTATTTAAAAAATCATAATTAACTCATTTCATATAATCATTAAGAGTTTAATCAAAAATTTCAAAAATTTCAAAAAATTTAACTAAAAATTAATTACAAAAACTTTTAAAAAATAAGCCAACTAGTAATATTAAAATAAATTTTATAAAAATTAAGAATATTAAACTAATTAAAAAAATATATTTCAGTTCAACAAATAATAAATATTAAAATTTTACGTTAAATCTTAAAAATTAATTTTTTAAAAGTTTTCAAAAAAATTATAAATCATTAAAAATTAAAAAAAATTGCAATGTCTATATTTTGGTAAAATTTTTAAAAATTCTGTATATTTTTGGGATAAGAAATAAGAAAAAATGTATCAAAAAATGTGGAGTAAAAGTGCGCAAATGTCTTATCTTTGATAACGGTGTAATAAGAAAGAGTGTGTATATAACAGTGGTATTATACCCAATATAAAATCGATGTCCATGACTCCATTGTAATGCATTGGAACACGGTTAACATCGCGAAGAAAATATTATCAAATGATGTGATGCCATAGTTAGGACCGACCCAACTCTCGCTACACATTGAGTTATTCGGGCATAGGTATGCTCCGAAATTAGCACTTTCGGGAGATGATTCTGTACATGGCGTTTCCTGTTCACCCTCTTTCACTATTAACACTATCAATTTAATAAAATTTATAAAAAAATATTAATATTTTATTATTATTAATAATTTATACGATATACATGTATATATTATAAACTGTATAATATATATAATAAATGTATACTATATATACATCATATATTAATAACCATAATATGATATATATACATAAAAAGTGTATGTTAAAATTGTAATGTTCTAAATGATTCACATACATTTATAAACACAATTTCAAAATCAATAATATTATAGCTCTAATGTTTACCTTCTATTGTTTATCATATACTATCGTATACTAGCACTTTATTAAATAAAATATTATGTAATTTTATTCTATAGAAAAATGATGTAAATATGTGATAAAACTTTAAAATTGAATGTTATATTATATATGTTAAAATAAAAGCATTGAAATAATTTTCAAACTCTAAAGAAACTATAAATTACATGTGCATACATCTAAACACTCTGTATATTGCAATTAATTATATAATATCATTATTTAATGTTTAAAAGAAATTTAACTTTAAAATACTATAAATAATAGTTAAGTGAACATTACTTGGATCTTCAATACTATAGCATGTTTTGTGTAAAACGCCCCCATAAAAGTCCAATCCGATAATGGCAAAAATGACGATGGCGAATAATACCAATAATCCAATCTGCAACAATGGTGCCATCGCCTTTATAATGGATTTGAGTACGACCTGAAGACCTGTCCGTACACCATGGGTTAATTGCATATTATATATTATTATCAGCATAATTATATGGATTATATATCAGAATAACATTTTCCATATCTTCATTCTTATAATGAATTTTCTTATTTTTCTTAAATCTCTTTTTTTTATTAATTTTAATTTTATGATAATATTTTAATATATATTTTTATTATTTTATTTAAAAAAATAATCTGTTATTATATTAGATAAATATGTAAAAAATTTTACGCGCATTTTGATTTTTTTTTATAAATATAATAATAGAATTTTAAAAATATAAAATTTAATTTAAAATCTTTTTAGTGATACATTGAAATAATGTAAAAAAATAAATATAAAATAAAAATTAAATTA
>JAQIXB010000297.1:0-20221 GCA_034697405.1 Mesoplophora pulchra | reverse complement strand
CTGCCGGTATTTACATTGAAATAACTCACCTCACTTACACCGGCATGCCGGTATACCCCGGGGATACCGGCACCTTGTATTATTCACTCTATACCGGCATGCAGCTTTATGTGCGGGAATACGGTATGTATATTATACATTATATATATCGTGTGACCGCTCTAACCAGGACTACGCTATAATGTTAAATGCCTGTGCAGTCCTGGTTATGAGCGGTCACACGATATATATATTAATATAAAAATAATAATTATGTTTTATTTTTTTAAATAATGCATATGAACATATTTGTATACGTACGGTGTAGTGTCTGCAGATGACATCGGAGTACTTTCCTTTAGAGAATTCCGATTGTTCTTTCTTTATGTACTTTCCATTGATAGTTAACCATGGTACCCATTGATGCGGCGGTTTCAATAACGATGTTTCATTGTAAAATCGCGTCTGAAGATTGTAATACATTTCATGATTGTCTAAACACTTAACTATGGCATCCCATTCAATGCCATTATTATTCGCACACTTTAATATGAAAAGATTTTTTAAAAAATGGGGCCCTCTCATAGAAACTCATTCACGTCGTGCATAGAGATTTACGGCGTAAATCGTTTAAAATATGCACATTAAATTCGGTCACTGTTTTGTTATTTTTAACCTAACCTATAAACTAATAGACCCAACTTAACCCAATCATGTTCACCTAATAATAAGTGCGCAAATATAATGACCGTGTGCGGTTAATTCGCACATACAAAACTTAAATGTTTTGCAGATAACATCTCTATGTGTGACGTCAATGAGCACTTAAGAAGAGTGCCCAAAAATTAAATTTTATGCCGTCATTTCTAATGTTTAGCATACCGTTTGACCGATTTTCTTTGGTTTATTCCAATCGCTGCTGTCTTTAAATATACAAAATATGAATCTCGCGGCAGAATCAAAGTTAAAGAGTTGTAACGCACACCCCTAAACAATGTTAACATTTAGATAATTATTATTTAAATTATATATTTTTTTATTATATATATAAATTTTATGAAAAAAATTAGATTAATATTTAACAGATGATTTGGAAATTTTCATTTATAATGATAATATGTGAAAATGAAAAAAGAGTTCACTTTTAGTGTGAACACATGATATAAGTACCATGATGATGTTTCCGTCGCATTCGGGTTTCCCGTGTTGACAATCAAAGCCCACGGGAGTTTCGGTGAACGCGGAGTACAATGGGTCGACATTTCCCGATGGGATTAGGTTCAGATCCACGATTTCAGAGAATTGATCGTACATTTTTGAGACGTGATTTCGGATAAAATTCTTTGAATACGGACATAATGATTCAAAATATACATTTAATTTTACGCGATCATCAGACAATGATTGACTTATGCTTAATATGGATAATGCTATTATTTTGATTATTATGTTCATAATTAAAATAATTACGAATTTAACAATTTATATAATAAATGCCCATATGGTGATTTATTCGAACATATATACACTTTTTAATTATATACACTCAGATTGGCCATCTATGAAACCATGGTCGTATAATAATTTAAATTAAAATTATAAAAATATCAAAAATATCATTATATAATATCATTTTTATTACATTAATATATATTAATATATATATTAATTATTAAAATGTAATTTTTAATGATATTTTCTTATTCCTTTTATAATGCATTTTAATTAATTGACGATTATGGTCTCATACATTACCAATTAAAGTAATTATATATATTAAATATAAATTAATATGAATAAAATAATGAAAATAATGAAAAATCATTTTTATTTATATATGAAATTAAATTTGTAATAAATTTTTTAGATTTAATTGAGCTTAGCGTGGAGCACATTCAATGATCGGAGGACCCTTAAAAATAACGAAAAAATTAATTAAAAAATTTATTATCGTTATATTTAAATAAAAAAAATTATAAAATCTTTAAATGTTAGAATTTTAATTTAAATTTAATTAATTAATTTTAATCTCTGAAATCCAAAGCAATACTACTATTTTAATATAATATAATTTTATTTATTAATAAACCATAAAAATAATTATTAAAATATTTTGTACATGTGTCTATTTGTAGCTAAAGCATGATGCATAATGCAAAATATCTCTTATATTATTTCCATTTATTGTAACATTTTGAATATATTATTAACTTTTTTGTAACGATAAAATGCGGGCGCTTTAAAAACTACAGTATGTACAGTTACATTTTTTAGATAATAAAAAGTTCTATATTTTGATAAAAATTTAAAAATAAAAAATATTTAGCGTATTCACTAATATAAGTACCCCTATGAGTTGTAAGTGCGTTATTACCAGAGAAGGGATTATTGCGGAAACTCCGCATTACGAATCGTAACTGAATCGTGCGGTTGAATACTAAGAAATGTGTACGGACTCCAAATATGCATTGAAATTGT
Source organism: Mesoplophora pulchra (assembly GCA_034697405.1). Lineage (NCBI taxonomy): Eukaryota > Metazoa > Arthropoda > Arachnida > Sarcoptiformes > Mesoplophoridae > Mesoplophora > Mesoplophora pulchra. The sequence goes on along the minus strand of JAQIXB010000297.1, from coordinate 17,764 downwards.
TGCGGATGTTCCGCAATTCACTGATTTTCCGCAAAAGTCCGCATTTAAGAGCTTTTCCGCATTTTGTCCGCATTTTTATTAAAATTCCGCATTTTTGGTCCGCATTTTTGAGTTCCGCAATATCTCCGCATTTTAAGATTTTTATTCCGCAAAAATCCCTTCTTTGGTTATTACTTACTTTAGTATTAAGTGTTAATTTAAAACAAAGCAATAAAGTAATTATAAATATACGTATATATTATAATATATAATAAGTATTATATAAAATTTTATATTATTAAATAATTAAAATATTAATGTATTATTAATATTGAAAAAAGCATCATCTTTGAGATTAAAAAAATTATTTTAAATATTTTTTCTGAAAATATAAAAGAATTATTAACCTTTAGATTATAATAAATTTTAAATTATTAATATAATCGATCTTTGACTCCAAAGGTTTAATATATTAATAATAATAATATTGTACTAAAGTAAAGTAAGAAAATCTTAAAGTAAAATGACGATATATGAAATATGTTTTCCCCTTTTTCCCTCTTTTCCCTTATTTTTCTTTTTTCCCTCTTTTCCCTTATTTTTCTTTTTTCCCTCTTTTCCCTTATTTTTCTTTTTTCCCTTTTCACTCAATGTTTTCGATTTATAAAACTTTCCATGTATACTTTTTTGCATTTAAGTAATAGATTTTAAAAGAATGCACATTTACTTTATAATGATTGCATATGACTTTTTCAAAATGTCCCAAAACAGATTTGTTTAGGTCCTGATCGTTAAATTCATCGTTAATGGTCATCCATGGTACCCAAAGATGTAATGGCGAAAGTGAAGATGTTTTTATAAAGAGATACGCCTGTACATTTTGAGCCATGGTATCATTTGAGAAGCATTTGACAATAGAGCCCCAATCTAAGTTCAGTTTATTCGCGCACTGAAATATTCAGTTATTTATGCATTTAAATCTATTAAAATGTGAATGTTTAATTCTCACGTCTTTAGCCGATATTTTTGTCTTTTGCCATTTTACATGACTGAACATACAATTAATAAATTCTAATGACACATTCTGAGTATACATTTCGTTTACACATTCCTTAATTATTATGTATTAAAATAATTAAAAGTTTAATGTTTTATATTTATAAAATAAAGATATTTTACCTCACTTTTTGCTCGCACCTTATAGCGCTAGTAAAGCACAATTACTTTATATCTTGAGGTTAACTTAACACTTATTACTTCTGTTTATATATTCGAGTATAATGCTCCACTGACGCTATAAGGCTGAAAAGTGCGGTAAATTGCCATTAATAATTGAGAACATATAAATTTACCATTATGATATTACCGGTACATTCGGACATTCCGTGCTGACATTGATATTCAACAATGGGCGGTTTTACAGTATCATTGAGAACGTGGACTTTGACATTGCCATAGGGAATCATTGATATATTTAAGATTCTGTTAAATTTCCTATATGCGGGCACCACAAAGTTATTGATGAATAATTTACTGTACGGACACAGTGATTCATAATAAATCGAGAATTTTACACGAAAATCCGTTTCATTTTTAAACTGAATATTGTCCCCATTCACAGATACTATTAAAAGTAATAATGATATTAATGGCAAAAGATTTTTCATTTTAAAATTTATAAAATGATATTTCTTAAATGTTTTTATATTATTTACAATTTACCATATGGAATTGTAACTTTAGAATCGCTTTTATTATTACTATGTACGGACAAAATGAAGACTAATGCCATGTGTCATTGTAAAGTTTATGATGAATATGATAAATACGGACGTAAATTTAATCAAAAATTTTAGACCAAAAAAAAGCATCATAAATGTATCATTAATGCGCATGCTAATGTATGATGTATGCGTATGTTTATGTTTTATAATTCTTAACATATCATTATAGTGCATCAATATGCGCATCAATGATACCTTTAAACTATACATACTGTATAATGTTAAGAGTGTTCAATTTTAAGAAAGTGCATTTTTATCATTATAAAAAATATTAAAAAATACTTTATATGCATCCATATCATAAACATGACTTTTTAACGGATAAAATTTTATTAAATAAATGTAATTTTTATCATTAATTCGCGATGAATATTATAAAATATGGAAAATTAAATGATTTAATTACAATTTAATTGTATAATGATGTTAAAATGCTCAAATAAACAGCATCGGGTGTATATTTAAATATTAATAAATAAAACTTTTGAAAAAATGGTATTATTTATCAAAACTTCCTTAAGATGGAAACCTCCCTTAAGACGGACATATATCCTGCTCCTAATCGATTCCGTCTTAGAGAGGTTCGACTGTATTTATATCAAAAAATTGCTAACATATTTACAATTTATACATATATAAGTATTTTAAGTCATATTATATTTTAAATAAATTAAATAAACATAATTTATAAATTTTGTTATCTTTTATTTGTAATAAAATTAAATTTTCATTAAAAAATAATTGTTATAATCATAGCTTAAAACACAATGATTTGCATTAAAACATATACGAACAGATTCCTTTTGTCATTATTATATTATACATTAATTTGTAATAAATATATTTTTATTAAAATTACATTTAATAAATATTAAAATAATTTTATATTTATAAATACATATAATGAATAATAAATGGATAATTATTTATCATCTAAATTTGAATCGACGATTATTCTTCGTCCGGATCCAGATCCCATACCCTTTTCCACGGTTTCTTTTTTATCCCCATAATTGAAGAGTCTGAAGATATTACCAGTTTTTTGTAAAAAAAATAATTTTTAAAATAATAAATAATATTTTTTTGTTATTTATATAATGTTATTTTTTAAATAAATATGTTCATATTTATGACTTAATATTTGTGTGCTTTTAGAGGAATTTAAAACTTTTTAATTTTTACGTTAAAATTATTTTAATGAATTTTTCAATTTTAAATTGATGTTTTTAGGAACACCCTTTATAATTTGATATATTTATTTTTCCTATGATCACTTGCCATACAGTACATTAGCACAAACAACAGGTACTTTTTACTACAGGTACATTTGCACTAAAAATTAAAATTACAAAAAAATAAAATAAAATACATAATCCAAAAAATAAAAAATGTGTTTTATGTATTATTAATATGGCGATGTGAATGAATACAATACTATTCCTTAAATTTCTATGTGTTGTAATGTGGAAACATGAATTAACTAATTATATACCCTATGCTACTGTAGGCCAAACTTACCCGTAGGGCAAATGGTGTAGGGCAAGTGAGTGTAGGGAAAATAAACCTAACCCCATGTTATATTTACATTACAAAGTTCATAACATGAATGTAATATTATAATAAATACTCACTTAAAATGGAATTTTTGAGGTTAAATGATGGTTCTGAGACATTTTTCTTCGATTTTCGTTTACGTTTTTTGTCTTTACGTTTATTCATTTTAAATATATCATCATCATCATCGTCATCGTCATCATCATCATCATCTTTTTCTGCATTTTTCTTTCGTTTTTCATCATCATCATCATCATCGTCATCATCATCATCTAATTTTTTCTTTAATTTTTTCTTTCGTTTTTCGGTACCTTTTTATAAATTCAATTTATATTTTAATTATATTTTTAATAAATTATTTAAATAACAAAATACCGTAATGTTAAACTATTGTCATTAACTGTATTCATAAATACCTTTTGTTTTAATGTTTTCATCGACATTTATATTCATCGGTTCATTCGGTAATGCATATCTGTCTCTGTTATACATATGAACTCCGAAATCTTAAAAATTCAAATAATATTTTAAATAATTATTTAATAAATTTATTATGAAATAAAATTAATATTAAGCCACAAATTAACTGCATATTACTATATTGTTACATAATATTAAATAATAAATTCCATACACAATGATATACGATATTTAAATAAATAATATATTCCGATATCAATGATATTATAGTCAAATAATAAGCATATTCATTAATTAATAAAATATAATATTTATTGAATTTTTTTCACATTTTTATAATTTCATTTATTATACGACATTCTCATAAATAAAATTATAAAAATGTGAAAAAAATTAATCATATTAATCAGAGTAAAAACGATTATAAAAAACTTAATTATAGCAAAATACAGTCATCACTATATAATTATATAGTGATGAATTAAGAATTATCATTCTTAAGATTTTCTAAAATCACTTTTATTAATTATAAATAATCCCATATTTTGTTTAAAATTTTAAATTCTCGGGTCCTCTCCTCGAAAGCTCTCTGACGTCAAACATAGAGATTAATGCCGTAAATAGTTTTAAAAATCCACATTTAATTCGATCACTTTTTAGTCATTTTAGACCTAACCAATAAATAGGTTGACATAACCTAACCTAACTTAACAAAGAAATAAGTGCAGCAATATAATGACCGATTCTGATCAATTCGATAATGCAAAAATTAACGGGTTTTTGACGCATATCCCTATGTCTGACGTCAGTGAGTTTCGATGGTCCTAAATTTTAAATGCAAAAGAAAGAGATATCCCAAAATAAATCCATAAATTTGTGTCAAAAAAATCGTGATGATAATGAATTTTCATTATTAATAAGATAATTACCGTCTGTGGGTTTCGATGGCTCTGTTTTCTGATTACTCACATCATCATGTTTTATTGACGATGCTGTTGATGATGATGATGATTCTGATAATGATGTTGATGATGGTGTTGCTGCTGAATGTATGGTCGTTTTGAGTGCTGAATTAATATCAATGTGTAAAGAGGAAACTTTTTTATGCACACTATTTTCTGTACTGCTAGTATTTTCTGCATCTTTTTCTGAATTTGTTGTTACTCTTGGTACACTTGTTGTTGCTCTTGTTGTTGTGCTTGTTGTTGTACTTGTTGTTGCGCTTGTAGTTGTGCTTGTAGTTGTGCTTGTTGTTGTGCTTGTTGTTGTGCTTGTTGTTGCCCTTGTTGCTGCACTTGTAGCCTCGCTTGTTGTTGCCCTTGTTGCTGGACTTGTAGCCTCGCTTGTTGTTGCTCTTGTTGTTGCAATTGTAGCCTCGCTTGTTGTTGCACTTGTTGTAGCAATCGTTGCTAAATTTGTTGTTGCACTTGTTGGATTTGTTGTAGCAATTGTTGTTGCATTTGTTGTTAAAGTTTCTATTAAATTTTCTTTATGCATAGTTGAATTAGTAATAGAGGAAGGCATTGCTGTTGCATATGTATCTGCAAATATGTTATGAAACCATGAAAAAGTTGATGCTGATGTTGAATTTATTGATGGAGTAACAGTTTTGTTTTCAATCACAGTTTCTCTATTGATAGTAGAGGTACTTGCAACAGTGCTAGTAACAGTGTTAGACATAAATATACTGTCATAATCAATTTTTAATTTCTTTTCAGACATTTTTGGCGTATATATTGTTGATGGTGATGGCGATGATGTTTCTAATGCTGATGGTAATGGTGATGATGATGTTAAAAATGTCGATGGTAAAGATGATAATAATGAAGATGCTAAAGATACTAATAATGATGGTGAAAGTGTTGTGAAATAATCAAAATTTTCAGTTTTATTATGAGTTATATTATTGAGAGATACGACTGTATTATTTAATGGTGTCTCTGTACTTTTTTCTAAAGATTGAGACGTATTTTGTGATGTTTCTTTTCCTGATAATGGTGGTAATTTATTCATTAGCATTGTATTGTTCTTTTTTGAGGATGATTCATTTGTGGTGACATTTTCGTCTTTTTTCTTCGGATTCAATCGATATTCGTCATATGATAATAGTGAATTACCATTATGTAATAACGGATCTAATGATTTATGTTCCAAAACCTGTAATTTCGCAGTGTTATTATTGTATGTAAATCCATAAAGAGACGGAACGACTTTTTCAATGTCTTCACTGTTGCATATGTCCGGTTTATGACCCTTTATTTGTAAATACATATTAATTTTATCATTAAAATTATCATGATATTTATTTAATTCAAAAAAATTATAATATAAATTACAATTTACAATCAATAGAAATAACATTTCAAAAGTTTTTTATGCTAAAAAATAATCGATGTCCATTTTAAAGGTTTTACTTTTCAGTAAATTTTTATATTAAATTTAATTTATACCGTATTTTCGCGCAAATAGCGACATGCCGGTATAGCTGAGAGTGACCATTTTTTAAAAAATAGGGTTTTGGTCATTACCGGCACTGTCGGTATAATGTGAGGATTTATATATAAATAATTTACCGCACTTTCACCGGATGCCGGTATATCGGTATACCTCGGGGTTTCCGGCATGTTGCAGTATTCACTTTATACCGGAATGCAGCTATTTGCTCGGGAATACGGTAATAAAATATTTTTAAAATTATTAATTAGAATTAAATTTAATATACAAATTTGTATGTAAATATACAAAAAAAAATTTAATTAAATTTTTTAAATTATAAATACTTTAATTATTAAAATTCAACTTTTTTAAATTATTTTATGTCAATTTAATTGATTTAAATTAAAATTCCCGATCATTTTGGAACATTCTAAAATTACCGCATCAGCAATATTGCCCTTTACCCTAAACATGCTGAAAAGTAAACTTTGAAAATGTACATCATTTACATTACAGTTAATCGCACAGGTCATAGAGATGTTTAAATTCGCTTAACATACTGTATGTTGTATAAAAATTACAGTGATTTCTAGTTTTATAAGAGATATTTGGCAATTGAATTGGAATATGATTTTGCTTTTAATAGAGATGTAAAAAGCATAATCCTATCCCAATTCAATTGCAAAATATCTCTTATAGATCTGGGATCAATGTAAAGCGAATTGAGTGCTTCCTCTAATGACTACAGTATGTTTACAGTTATATTACAATTGTTGTAATTACATTTTCTTAAGTTCTAAATGTAGTTTTAATAGAGGAATGCATAAAAATATATATAAAGTAAAACCTCTTTAACAGACACTTCCTTTAAACAAATACAAAGTCTGTTGCTCGTGATGTCCGCTAAGAGAGGTTTTACAGTATATATATGATCATTATGATATATAATTTAATAATAAGTATATGCACATTTTTTAAAATTATTAAAAATTTAAATAAAACGTGTTTATAATTTTTATTGCAAATATTTCAATGTTTAAACTTTTAATATTTAAAAATTTTGCGCATAATTATACATCATATTTCTATGCATTCCTTTATTAAAGTTATGTTTGGGGCTTAAGAAATTGTGCGAAACTGTAATAATACTATAGCTATGAATAAGTCGCTGTGATCATTGCAATGATTTACATATATTAGTATAACATTAGCATCTTTATTCAATTCAAATGCATATCTCTTAAGTCAGTTCAATTAAATGTAAAATTATAAATAATTACCTGATATGAGTCGCAAATTAATTGCATTAAATTATCGAATGCTTTAATTTGAAATTCTTCGGAATATTTACCATCTATGGTAATCCATGGTACGAACAATGGCTTTGGCCTTAGTTTATAAAACTTTCGTGAAATCATATATTGTAACGTTTTTCCGAATTTCGATACTGAACATTGATCCAAAAGTTCAAAATCGATATTTAATTTTTTTGCGCACTTTTTATTGTAAAATCATAAAATTAAATTTTAATAATTATTATTAATGAATAGATAATAATAAAGATATGAAACTGATACAATAGTATTTTTTAGTATATTTTAATATATGAAAGTGGACATACTTCGGGAGCTGTTTCATTCGGTTTCCACCATTTTTTATGCTGATACATGCATTCGATAAATGCATAACCGAACTCTTTTGGCATTAAATGCAATGCGCACGTCTAATTATAGTTAAAAGTATTATAAATTCATTACTAATTAATTATTACTATAATTTAATTAATTATTAATTAATAATAATTAAATTCATTTATTTAGAAATAAATATTTTGACATTCCGTTTAAATTATTCAGAAAATTTAAATTTAATTAATTTATTATTAACATTTTACATTTTTATAAAATAAAATTGTAACGCCTCAATATAAATAGTCATTATATAATATTTGAAATAATTTTAAAATTAAAATTAAATTTTATGCTATGATTTTGTTTGGTAAACAGTGTATAGTTAATGTGAAAGTGGTACTGACCATTAGAGCATTGCCATAACACTCCTTTTTCCCGTGTTGACATTTGAGGTCCACTGACGGAGGAATGAGAGCGTCATCGATGACCATTCGCGTGTTTCCATATGGTACTAAATCCAAATTAGTTATGGATGAGAGTTTCCTCCACGCGGGGATCGCCTGTTCTATGACCAAAGCACGGCTGTGGGGACATATCAACTCATAGTGGATCTGAACATCGACTTTAAATGAGGCACACCATACATATGCTATTATATTCAATATTAATATTATATAAATATTTATTTCTAATAATTTATTCATTATGATTATATAAAATATTTCTCAAATATTTTATATACGCATATGTATAATTAACATTATATATAATGTTATGACGTGTTAATGTATATGCACACTTTTTATTTCAAAGATATATATAAAAATTTTATTAATTTACAGATTATATTTCATTATTTTGTATCCATTTTTTTAATTTATTTTAATTTATATATTATATATAAACATTTAAATGGACTGTGATGAACACTTTTAAAATATTACAATAAAAAAATTTGCTTTTACCTTAAGATATAAGTACCAAAGTTCGTACATCACAATGTTTTATGAATAAATGGCAAAATAAATGTATAAAAATAAATTTTAAAAATTTTTCCATCACTAATGAGAAATGAATAAAAATTTCGAAAATAAAAATAATGAATAAATAGTATATATATCTGACACCACTTAAATAATCATATTTTTAAGCATTTTGAATTTACCCGGAATTTTTGATAATTTACTATTACATGTCATCATATATATATATATATATATATATATATATATATATATACATTACCGTTTTACCTCACAAAATAGCACTGGTCTTATATGAGATAAAACGGTAATATATATAGTTATATCGCGAGGGGTGATTATTTTTTAAGATTAAAAAGTGCTCATTTGAGTGGTCTTATACCTCGAGGTATAAGACCCCCGACTCAAACCTCGCGATATAAGATCATATCGTATTATTATATATATTAATACAAATTCAACAATGTAATTCTGTCTGTTTGTGATTCTGTAACAACTTATTATCAAATATAAATGGTCAAAAGCAATAATAAAAAATAATAAAGTAACAATTAATAATAAAATATTTAAATTTTAAATTATAATATAAAACTATTATAATAAACAAAAAATTAAAATGTTTTACATATATTAATACAAAGTAGTATATATACTAGTATATATTAATACAAAGCCAATATATTTTTCTGTCACTCTTTATACAGGACATGATTGGTCAGGTATAATAATAAAAATATTAAAATATCCAATAAATGGCATTAAAATTTAAATTATATACTTATATTTAACAATAAAAATTTATATTACACTTAATTATTTATAAATATCTAAATTTTAACCTTTATTTTTATTATTATATAAAGCAATTATTAAATATAATAATAAAAATGCTAATTATATAATGTAACAATACAGGGTTTCCAATTTGTATTTATTAATGGAAAAATTAAATTCTTTTATAAAATGAACTTTTTAATTTTTACAAACAAAAAGTACAACAAAAGGTAGGGGTAATAACGTCTAATAACGTTATTAAAATATAAATTATTTATTTATATTAATTAATTCATAATAATTTATAATAATTATATCGGACATAATGGACGATACAGTAAAGTCTTTAAATTGTAATGAATACATTTTAGTAATTTTAGCATTTGATACAAAAGTAAAAGTAAAAATGCTTTAAAATTGTTTATTACTTAAATGTTATCTTTTATTTTCAAAAACATTAGTTTTATATTTTGAAAAAAATTTATTTAATTTTAAAAAATATAACATTTTATGTTAATTTTTGCTTTTGAAAGTCAATCAATAATGTGAAATAACATTATAACATAATTTACCATTATAATAACATATTTTTAAAATATAATTATTTAATATAAATTAATAATTTTTAAATTTAGGTTTTAGCTGTTTTTAAATATATCATAATAAACCTGATTTTGACCTAAAATTAACTAAAACTTTCTTAAAACTAAAAATTTCTATTTATGGTGAAATATTTAAAAATCAAAAACATTGCAATATTTACACTTTACAATTATAGTGAATACAAATGACATTTCACCTCAGGCTAAAGTGACAAAAATAGCCAATGAATAAATAGCCTTAATCTATGTCTTAATCTAAAATCCATTAAAAGGGATTTAACACAAAATATTGTTTAAAATGAAAATGACATTTTTATGGATCGTAAATATACTATTCAATGAATGGTGAAAAGTTTAACGCTTTAATATTCATGAAAATTCATATTCATTTTTACATTTTACTGCATTTTAATGTATAATTTAAATGAAATTATTATTTTTATTAATTTTATTATTAGATATATATATATATAAAATTTAATACTTTTAATATTTAATGAATTAAAAAATGAAATCTGAAATTTGTGAATTTTATACGGGAAAATCTGTATTAATTACGGGAGGGACGGGATTCATCGGAAAAGTATTTAATCATTATAAATATAATTATATCATCTCTATAATTATTTACTATCTTTTATTGTTATTTATTATAAAAACTTTAAAATTATTATTTATAATAAATTTTAGGTCTTAATATTAAAATTGCTAATATCATGTCCAAATATTGCCGCAATTTATATATTGATCCGTTCGAAGGGCGATAATACACCGGAAAAACGTTTAAAAACAATGATCACATCACCACCATTTTCATTAATGCGTAATCATGATTTAGATTATTCAAAGATAAAAGCCATCGATGGTGATATATCAAAATCGGGATTCGGAATCAGTTCTGAACATTATCAATTACTCATTAATAACACATCAGTGATATTTCATTGCGCCGCATCCATTAAATTCGACTCTCCCCTTAAGTATTTCATTTTTATGTTTAAATTTATATTTAATTATATTTATAAATTATAAATAATGAATCAAAAAGGCACAGAAAATCCGAGCCTAAGTTCAGGCTCTAAATCCAGTACCTGAGCCTTACTTTTTACCTCAAAGACTGAGCCTGGGCCTTGATCCTGAACTTCTGAATCACTTAAATTATGTAATCACTTAAATATTTCATTCACAAATTTTTTTAAAAAAAACATTTTTATTTTTTCTAATTTCAAATACACCCTTTGACCTCTATTTGTAGCTCGTCTTATAACTTAGGGAACACTTAAAATATACTCATCCATTTTGCTATGGGGTGATGTAAAAGAAAATGTAACTTTTTCTTTGTGATATAAGATGTCTTAATTTTGCTTTAAAATATTGAAAATTAAAAGAGAGGTGAATGGACATATATAATAAGGTATACATATACCTATACATTTATGTATGTGTGTTGTAAAATATAATTATTAATAGAAAATGGTTTCTAAATTTAATTACAATTAACGAATTAAACGGTAATATTAATATTAATTTTTTATAAACATCATTATATATTTATCAAATAAATATATAATATTTGTTAAATGGTTATTAAATTAAAATTATATTTTTCAAATTAAAGAGAAAGTCTGTGCCAAAATGTTTTTGGGACAAAACATATCCTTCAATTATGTGGTGAAATGAAACAATTATCGTGTTTTGTACATGTGTCAACGGCATATTCCAATTGTCACATTCGGGAAATCAATGAACAGATTTATCCGATTCAAATTGAGGCCGAAAAAATTATTCAAATTTCTGAGTATGATCATAATATATTTGCGATGCATATAAAAATATCGTGTGACAACTTTTGAACAGAAATATGAAATGCATTTCAATAAACTTTAAGACGCTCCAATGCATTGTATACAATAACATGTGCTATGTTAACCATCCATTGAAGCGCCTTAATGTTTGTTGATGCGCATTCCATATTACTGTTAAAAAATTGTCACACAATATATAGATACATATAAATAACAGCTGCATATTTACATATATGCATTACCATATTAATTCTCTAATGATCTTATACATGACTGTAAATAAATTTTTATAAATTTTTAGATGGCTTAACACGGGGGCATTAAATGCTATTACACCCCATTTATTAGAAGGACGTCCGAACACATACACATATACTAAAGCAATAGCGGAACATATCGTAATGAATGAATGTGGACGTTTCCCGATCGCAATCGTGAGACCATCGATAATACTCAATGCAGAATCGGAGCCAATGCCGGGATGGACCGACACGTTTAATGGCGCGTGTGGAATCAGCGTTTTGGGATCATTGGGAATTTTACGATGCATTAATTGGAAATATGATGCCATCGGTGATTTTGTTCCCGTCGATAAAGTGACCAATGCTATGATCGCCATTGCATGGGATACATCAAAAAAGTATTTTTTTTCTTTTTATATATTATAAGTCTTATAACATGAGATTTCCAACTAAAAAATTAAATATTTGTGTATTTAAATAATTATTACTTAATTTATCCTCATTTATTAAACCAATAATTTTAAATTAATTAATTATATAATAAAAAAATTTTTTTATAAATTTAATAAAAAATGTTCGGTGTTAATTTAGGTCCAAAGAAAATGTGCAGTTTTATAACATAGTGTCAGGCGATGTGAATCCAATACAATGGGTAAAGCTCTTCGATTATGGATATGACGCGGCCATTGACACACCGTCACAGCGTATTGTTCGACCGTTAATTCGACCCTTATATATCGGAGAATCAAATGCCATCATATATTTTTTCAAAAAATTATTTTCACACATACTCTTTGCGTATATCATCGATTTTATAATTGCATTATGCGGACATAAAAGAATGTAATCATTATGTTAACATTTATATTTTTTAGATTTAAATATAAATTTATAATTAACTAATTTAAAAGTAAAGGTATATATAACAACTGTTAAACAATTGACCAAATTTGGTCATATATGGTCATTTATGAGCATTTTATGGGCATTTATGGTCATCATGGTCATGGTCATTATATACCACCATTATCTTGAATCATGACTTTTGCCTAAAGCATAACGATTCTATGGCAATGTCATTAACAGAAATTCTCTATAATTTCACATCTATTTTTAGGGTGTGTATTTATAAAATGCGAAATTACGCCATGAGCAACTTATTAATATATTCAGATATGCTCTTAATTAATGACTGAATATAAAAAGAATTCAAAAGTTTTTTTTCACAATTATTTAAATAATTTTAGTTTATATAACTATAAAAATACAATTCGATAGTCATTTCTATTCTTTGTTTAATAAAATCAGTTTTAGTAATAATTAAAAATTTTTTTTATTTATTTATAAAATTTAATAAATATTTTCACTTTAGTTTTGTGTTTTATAAAATATTAGTATTTTTTGAATTTATGGCGGTTTTGAAATTTGAACTTTTTCTAAAAGAATGTAAATGTAGAAATATTATTCCAAAGATGGGACTTCATTATAAAGAGTGAAATTATAGAGAGTTTACTGTATATTTACATATAAAGACAAATATATTAATATATAAATAAAAATATATAATTATTTTGATTAAAATTCCTTCGTTTTAAGGATGGTGAAAATAACACAAAAGATGCATCATGCGACAAATATCGTATCACACTTTACTCAAAATGAATGGAAAATTCATTCTGAAAATTTAGTATCACTTTGGAATTCACTGAATGAATATGATCGTAAAATATTTGACTTTAATATTCAAAGTATCGATTGGAAACAATTGGCATATAATGCTCATTTAGGAAATCGAAGATATTTACTTAAAGAAAGTGATGACACTATTCCATATGCACAAATACGAATGAAACGGTATTTTTGTATTTTATTCAAAAAAAAATTTAATATTCAATTAAATATGTATGTTCAGCTAAAATTAGTAATCATTTTTAGTATTAAAATTCTTTAAAAAACTAACATTTTACTTTTAATAATATATTTTTATATATCGTATGACAAACATAGAACACCTCTTTTATAATAAGCAGATAGCGCATTCTTAACAATAGAATTTTTCTATAATAAAATTATAATAAAGTAATTATAATTATAATAAAATTTTCATTTTTAAATAAAATTTATACGCATTTTACAATTTTTATTATTAAATGCATACATATGCAATTGTAAAATGCTATTTTAATAATGCGCTATCTGCTTATTATAAAAGAGATGTTCTATGTTTGTCATACGATACAAGCATTGTTTAATAATATAAATATTTTATTTTTAGGATAATCTTTGGATTTAAAGTTTTAAAATGGATAATGATTATTTTATTGATTTATATAATTAAATCAATAATTTTTGTATTTTTATAAAAATTTAAAAATATTTATTTCAAAAATTTCTATTATATACCATCGTAATGTAATTTCGTTGAAAATGAAATTTTTATTATAAATAATCTTTCGTCAAAATAATTATAATATTAATTAATTAATAAATAAAAAATTTTTACAAAAAATTTTAAATAAAAATTTTAAATTTTAAGACGCATGATCATCTTTATATTAATATTATAAAATTTGTAACGCGCAAACGCTTTTTACATATAAAGCTTTATATGATATTTAACCTCTTATATCTCGAGGGTATTGTGACGTTACTTCACCGTTCTTTACTTCACGGGCCTGTTTCTTCGAAAATAACACCTGTGTTTTAATCCTTTGAACATAGGGACGATACTTCAAAATATTTTATAATTCGGGACGTTTCTTCGAAAGTTAATCCCAAAGTTAATCCCATTATCAATTTATATTAAATGCATAAACGATATACAAATGTAAACAAAATATACATATAGTATATTAAAAGTGTACTATAAACTTATTTATAATAAAATTTCATTCATATTTTAATTATTATAATAAAAAATGGAATATTATTAATATATTAAAAAATAAAAGTAAAAAAACACAAATTTATTAGTATATGAAAATGATATTTTATTAATTATTAATGGTCACAATACCCCCAAAACAATAAAAAAATATGTAAAAATAAATGAAAAATTAAAATCTAATGAAATAAATGAAAATAAATAAATCGAAATTTCTAATATTTACTAAATATGTATTAAAATATTTACTAAAAAAATTTCGGGCGGTTACGGTTTTAAGGCCATCGTTTACGGGCGGATACGATTTTTAATGAAAAATTTGCGAACGGTTTCGGTTGCGAATTGTAAAAGTGTTGCCAAAATCGAAAAATTGCCATAATCGAGAAACAGTTCCCAAAATCGAGAATTATTAACATTATTTAGTATATAAATGGTTTGGGATTTTTAAAATTGTTGCCATAATCGAGTGATGCCAAAATCGAGAACAGAGTGTATATGTATTATATATATTGTTAAAAATGTCATCTCATTAATTATGTGATTACATTAATTTATAATAAAAAATTAAATTGAATAATTTTCTAATTATTATTAAAAATATATTAAAAGTAATAAAATTTTATTAAAATTTAATTAATTATACGATAATTTAAATGAGTTTTTTTTATAAATTTCTAAATTATAGGGATTAGTTTTTCACAGGTGTGAGATTAAAAAATTAATCCCGAAACACAATGGTTGTGAATTATACTTTTAAAATACACTGTAAAATTATTAAATTTTTATTGTAAAACATATAAACATCAAACATTTTATTTTTTTTATCATACGAATTATATATAAATATATTTTATTATTAAAATTCATTAAAATTCACAAATATAATATAAATATATTTTTTAATATTATTGTTTAATATAAAAAATTATATTTTTATATATAATATAAATATACATTTAACTCATGATAAAAGAGATGAACATAATTATAGACCGCAAATATATAATAATAATTAAATTGAGATTATAATTACATCATAAATTTGAAATTAAAACATAAATTTAACACATAAAATGAAAGATTACATAAAATGAATATTATTATATATTATATGATAATATAAATTGGACTTTTATAAGTAAAGACCTAAATTTTATGCAAAATTTTTGACCAAAAAAGTTTTTTAGATGCCAAATTAAGCAAAAAAAGCAAATTTTTAGGGTCAAAGGTCATATTTATGATAGATATGGACACATTTAATTATTTTTTTAAATATCTCTTAAAAAAAAGGTTTTTACGGCGATTTTAGGTCTCTAATTATAAGAGATAAAAATATTTATAAATGACATAAAAGTACATATTATAATTATAAAACAATTTAAATATAGAAATTAAACTATTCATAGAATTAAAAATTATTATTAAATTTTACTTATATCCTGTGGCAATTTTTATTTATATCCTATGGCAACGATATATATATTAATTATATGATAAAATTAATTATTGATACATTGTGTTTCAAATAAGTTTTAGCTTTACATAGAAAATTTTGTATAAATGTGTACGCACAACTTATTTAAGGGTAATATATAAACCCCATATATTGGGTTTATTTAATTCATATTATATTTGAGTGTTTATAAATATTAAAAGAAATAATTTAAATGAAATCTCTTATTTTAAAAGTTAAATTATTTGTAATGTTTATTTATATGTCGAATTAAAGGCGATGTCCCAATTTTGGTCGTATTCTTTGATAATATCATTAATGTTCAACATATGTATTATTAAGTTCATGATTAATAAAATGATTTTTAAGGGAATTATTGTGATTTAAGGGATTTAACTTTTCCCAATTATTGAATAAATGTGTTATATTTAAATGATTAAATACATTGATAAACGCTAATGATTTATCAGTGATGTTTTTGAAGAACCTTTTTATTGCCCTATGATCGTTCACTAATTCTAATGCCGTTTTATTCCAAAATGTTAATACCGCATTTTCAATTGATTTACTTAAATTTCTGTTTTTTTCGGAATCTTTCCTTTTTAATTAAATTACATTTTAATATTATTTAAAAAATAAAAATATTTTTAAAATTAAAATTATAAAATGATTTAAACTTTTTACCGTGTAAAATGTGAGAAAAGGGATTTTTATTCCAAAGTGTTGATATCGCACTTTCAATTGAATTACTCACATTTCTGTATTTTTCAGAATTTTTACCTTTTAATTAAATTACATTTTAATATTATTCAAAAAATTAAAATATTTTCAAAAATGTAAAATAATAAATGATTAAAACTTTTTACCGTTTAAAATATCAGAAAAAAACTTTTTATCATCATCTGTGATGTCATTTTTATTATCATCATCAATGTCAATTGAGCCTAATTTTAGAGTGATATTCACATATTCACCATCATTATTATGGGATTTATTTAATGGTAAATTATTTTCATTCAAACATTTTACCATTTTATTAATTATTAATAATATAATTATTAATAAATTTATTTTAAATTTTTTACATAACATTTTAATTCATATTTAACAAAAAAAATACTTAATTATTATTACTTTTAATAATTTAGAAATGAAATATAATATATTTGAACATATGGATTTATTCATATAAATTTTGTATATTTTAATTCCTGAAT
>JAQIXB010000296.1:0-20228 GCA_034697405.1 Mesoplophora pulchra | reverse complement strand
ATGAAAATATTTGTTTATATTAAATATTTTATATTAAATATTTATTTTAAACAAAAATTTATAATTATTTATCGTAAAATTAAACTTTTATTGAATTTTAAAAAAATTTAAATATTTAATGAATTATTTAACTTAAATTTGATATTTATTTATCATTTATTAAATATTTTTAAAATAAATATTCATTTATTAAATATTTTTAAAATAAATATTCATATATTCGTATTATCATATTGATATTTGTTTTAAAAAACTCATTTTATTTAAATATAATCTTAAGTTTTTTAAATTTTACTTTTGTTATTTATTAATATGCAGAGATAGGATTTTGGCGGAAAATCCGAATTACAAAAACATAACTAAATTATGCAGAAATTAAATAATATGTACGAATGACGTAACAATAGCCCTTAAGAATGCATTTAAATATTAACTGTTATATTATATATATATTATTGTGTATTTATCATAAAACGTATAAATCTGCATTTTTATAAATAACTAAATTGTTTTACCATACTTTTTAGACCGCAGTAAACGGGGAATTTTATACCTTCGGTTATAATACCCCATGTCTTATATTACGAATTTTCAAATGATTATAAATCAATTAAAAGCATATGCTCATCCCGCGCTTTTATAAGTCATTTCAATAATTTCAATACAATTCAATAATTTATTACTTAAATTTTTAACAATTATTAAGTAAATTATTTATTTAATCATTTAATGATAATATAGCGCGGCTTCGATTAAAGGGTATTATATTCCGGGATATAAAACATCTCAAATAACCAATTTTCATGTGTTATGTTTGGCCCGCATTTTAACACCGAAAAAAGTGTAATAAAATGCTATAAATAAAATTGATATTTAGAAAAATTAACTCATTATTAATATTAAAATTTAGTGCTTTTAATAAAAATAACATTTTTAAAATTTTAAAAATTTTGTAAAAAGCATTTTATTTAAAATGTTAACTGTTATATTTGCACAAAATTTAAGTGCTTCTATTAAGTGATTAAACATATTTAAACATTTTATAAATAATAACTTAAATATGATTAATTTTAAATTTTAAAACAGAATAATATACAGAAAATGTTCATAAATGGAAGTATATTTAGCTAGTAGTTCTCAAGATACAGAAACGAATACACGCGTTAATAGCTATTCTACAGCTAAAGTCAATTCCAATTGTAATAATAGCAATGACAATAGCAACAATGGAAATGGCTATAGCAATGGTAATAGTAACAGTCACAGTAATTATGAGCGTTGTCAATGGTGGAATATGCGGACACCTCTGGAAAAGTGTCTCATTCCATCGTTTATCGTCACAATGGTTACTTCTTTCAGCGTAATCATAGTCATTTTAGTTATGTATTCACAATCAGATGCTCAAAAAAGTAATTGTTTAGTACTATTTTCATAAATATTATACTTCATATTTTTTTAATATGTAAACTAATAAATTAACTAAAGTTAATTAACTTAATAATAATATTGAAATTATTATTAAGTTAAATATTAAGAATATATATGTTATATTTTATGATACAAAATTAAGAAATTTATATAAATAAAAAATTTAATTATACATAATTAATATTTAAAAAATTAATTATATAAAAGCACATTACGTAATTAGCAATATTTTAGTGTTTATTAATTAATCATAATTAATCACAATTATCTTAATTATAATACATATTAAATTACTAATAAATAAATTAATATTGATTTTTAGTATGCCTTACAAAGGAATGCATTAAAGAAGGTACACTATAATATACAGTAGAAGTCTATCATGTGAACTAAATTGCAAATAATATACTAAAATGCGTACTTAATATACTTTCTCAATATACTAGCATCAAATATCCTTAGTACAATTGACGAGACAGTGTCTCCGTGTGATAATTTCTATGCTTTCGCATGCAGAGGATGGATTAATTCGACCGTTATGAATGACGATGATCATGTGATATCCATATTTAGTATGACACAAAATAAAATTGATAATGAAATTATAAGTAAATTATTATTATATTAATATTAAATTAAACATTTTATCAAATAATATATGGAAAAAACCTCTACAAAACGGAATCACCCCAAAGCAAAATTCTGACCAAACAATTCCGTTTTGTCAAGGTTTTACAGTATTTATACATGCATCTAGTATGCATCTATTCACTACCGGAATATCAAAAATAAGCCCCCGGGCTTTTATTTTTCATAATTATTATATTTGAAATTTAATACATATTTTAATATTTTATTAAAAATAAAAAATATTCATAAATATATTTTAGAAATGTCTAAAGAAATAACTTATATTCCGATAGTATTATATATAATACTAAATTATAATGTATTTTTTATTTTTAGATATTTTAGAAATGCCAATATCTAAGAATGACTCAAAAACAGTTATTAATTTAAAAAAAGCATATGCATCGTGTAATTACAAAGGTATATATTAATATATTCATTATATTATAATAGCGTTACGTAATAATACTATCATTATATTAATAATGAGAATATATAATATTCGTATGGAAATCAGTGTCTGTGACAAATAAACGAATATTCATTAAAAAAGAATTATCATAAAACCATAGTATACATTTTTATTTAAAATTTTATTTTATTTTTTACGCATTCTTTAGAATTTAGTCTTTTATTTAATTTTGATTTTTAGTCTCATTTTATAAGTTAATCTATTATATGATTAATCTCTTTGTAATTATATTATCATTTATATTATGGTTAATGTAAATAGGCTCAGATCGATTTTTAATTCGGAATCACTGAGCCTATTTACATCATTATATTTTTTAAAAATTTAAATGTTTTTCCTTTAAATGAATTTAAAGGTGAATTAAGAAATGAGACTGTTAATGAATTGAAAGTAATTCTTAAGTCATTCGGGGGATGGCCCGTTTTAGAGGGCCAAAGATGGAATGAATCATCATTCGATTGGATTAACACAATCGGATTAATGAGGGATAAAGGATTTAAGCACCGAATGTTATTTCACATCAGAGTCGCGCCTCATTTTAAACATAATTCAAAATTTGCCATTTATGTAATAATAATTAAATTATAAATATAAATTTTTGGAATTTAATATTTAAATAAAAAATAATACATAACCCTAATAAATGACTTTAAATAACAGATTACGGAACCGAATTTTGGAGGATTATCGCGCTATGACTTAAGACGGGGCATGAATAATGCTAATGTTAAAGCGTATTTACAGCTAATGGAAGACATCGCTATGGCTTTAGGTGCGTCTAAAGATGACTCTAAACAAATGATTGACGCTTTAAAATTGGAAATTTCAATCGCAAAAGTAAAATGACAGCATTTTTATGAAAATATATTTAAAAATATTTTTTTAAAAAAAAATTTAGACATTTTCCGATTCAGAATATCACTATGATATATTGAAATTATATGAACTAGAAAGAATTGCTCCCTATGTAAGTAAACAATTACGTTCATCCTATGCTCTAGTGATAAAGTATACAGAGTGATCAAAAATCGATTAGATATTGTCTAATAAATAGTATAGAATTTTAAAATATTTACATATTTATTATTTATGACAAATTTTTTAAATGTGATAAACATTATATATGCATCAATTGGTTAAGAGACGTTTCTTCAAACGTCAGTTTATTCAAAGCATTTATAAATACTTTAGAATTGTCACAGAAATGGAAAAATATTTAAAGAATAAAATAAAAAATAGGAAATTATTTAAATTTAATTAAATTTTCCTAATCAATTGTGTTATTATAATAATTATTATTATAGTGACACTTATTATTAGAGTGCTAATTAATCATAGGCATCACGTAATCATGTATTAAACATGTGTTAAGTATTTATCGGCATTAATAATATAAAATACATTTAGATATATGACTAAATACCGAAATCAAAAATACTTAAACTAAAAATACCTATAATTAAATTACATGTTTAATTCAATTACAATTAAATACATTAAAATAATTGCGAACACTCCCAATATAACTTTTTCCAAAGATTTTGAGCTGAGGCATCACTCTGTATATTGTGATATATTGTAATATATTTAAATAAAATCGATACAATTTATAATACGATTTAAGTTAAAAAATTATATAAAAATATCAAAATTTTTCATAATTATTTAAAATATTAAATTTTTAGGGAATTATGGGAATCTATTTTATGATTATAGGATAATGTTCTAAAGTATTATATTATACATTTTAAGATATCACATATCTATTGATATAATGCATAAGAATTTTTATGTTATTTAATATAATATATACAGAATGCGCTATAATTATTTAAATTTATTATTTTAGTTAATAATGTTAAGTAACTAATTACATAAACTAATTCAATATTAATTTAAAGATCGATTGGAATTATTTATTAAGTAATGTTCTCCATTATAACGTGAGTGATGATGACGATATTATAACTCAGATGTATGAAGGAATTAGAGAAATCGATCGTTTAATAAAAAATTATGAACATAATAATCGGCGGTAATTATTATGATTATTATTTAATTACTAAAATTACACTTTTTAATGAATGCGCACATTTTTTGTTTTATTTTAACTATAATCTGTTTATACATTATAAGTGTTGAAATAAGTATTATTTGTTATATACTAGTAATATACAATGTATTGAAAAGAACTAGTTTTTGAATAAATATTTGCATACTATAGTTTACTTTTTTCAATTAACTACGAAAACACATAAAATTGAAACTTTTATCATTATTATTATTATGCATAATATACAATATGTATCATAATGAATATATTATTTACTAATAAATGATATGATATTTTATTATAAAAATGCTTAAAATATTCAAATGCATGATAATCATGTCATATTAATTCACACATCAAAAGTTTTGACATTAACACACTTAATTATTAAATAAAAAAATAATAATATAATTAAAAATGGGTCCATGTTCCGAGAGTAATGGAAACGGGAATAAATGAAAGTCTGGAAAAATGGGGAAATAGAGAAACACAGAAATTTTCATTCTCTTTTTAGTTATTCATAACCGGGAGTCAAAGGAATCTGAGTGCTTTAAAAATCGGGGTATTCTGAGAAACTAGCAATCTTTTTAAGTTCTTAGAAATCACTCATCAATATAGGCTATAATATCCTTTTTGTATGCTTTTGTATAATATCCTTTTGAGCCTTATAGCGTGAGAAGAAAGTTGCAATTTTTTATTTTTATTAATAATATAATGTAAAAAAGTGATGTTCTTATGCCATAAGCACAGACACAATTTAAGAGGTTAAAAATATGTTAAAATAATTGAATAATTGAATTGTGAATGATCAGGGCATTGGCGAATTTCTTATTATGGAGAATTATAATCCAATCGATTTGGACTGTGGACGATTATCATCATTTTTACGTGAAATTCTTAAATGTGACACGACCCTCACTCTTAAAAATCAAAAATTCAAAATTATGTATAATCACATTGTCAGAGACTCTTTCAGCGGCCGTTTCTTATCTTTACATTAAAAGCATTCGCGACAAAGAAAAGAGCAGAGATATGGTATCACATTATCTATTTTATTATTATGATAAAATTATAATAATTATGTTCTCATTTATGATATTCAAAGGTTTCACAAATTGTCGATGATATACATAATGTATTTATTAATAATTTACATGAATTACGATGGATGAACGAAGAAACATTATGCAGTGCCAAACACAAAGCAAAGGCTATGAATAAATTTATATCACATTCAAATGAAATTAATGATGATAATACAATGGACAAATTTTATAATTCAGTATATAATTTCATTTATTTATTATTATTATATTTATTAATGTATTAATGTAATAATTTAGTTGGAAAATATGTCCGAAAAAAATCTTTTTCAAAATATTTTAAAAATTCGTAAATGGGCTCATGATTATGAATATTCACGAATTACTCAATTTAACAATCGTAGTGAGTAAGTTAATTGCAAGTAAATATCTAGTAAATGTCTAGTAAATTAGCATTAATTCATTTATAATTATTACAAATTACTTTGTAAATATACAATGATATTAATATATAATGATTTTAATTTTTAATACTTTTAAAAAACTAATTTTGTTAAACATGTTTACTAGTTGGAAGCAGAATATAAAATTACAAAATGTGAACGCGTTTTATTCTCCAACTAGCAATAGTATTAAAATTCCGGCCGGAATTTTACAGGGAATTTTCTTCAATTCAAAAAGACCGCAGTATGTTTTTATAAATTTATTATATAATATTTATTTTAAATTTTATTAATTTTATTCATATTACAAGTTATTCATATTATAAGTATTTTAATATTAAATATAAATGTGTAAATATAAATAATATTATTAAATAAGTGCCTAAAGTACTCAATTTTATTTAGTTATGGTCATAAGTATCACTTTATAATAAAATTGGCACATTCCTATAAAAGTAAAAGATTTATTTTATAATAATAAATAATATTTAAATTTTATGATTTAAAGCATTTGCGGTAAACCATTATTGTATATATACACTATTGAATGTTCGGAATATTTATAATAAAATATATTCAATTATTTTATAGATATTTAAATTATGGTTCAATCGGTTATGTCATTGGTCATGAAATTACCCACGGATTTGATACAAAAGGTGAATATTCTATTTTATGTTAAATTTATTTGAATTTTAATAATAATTTTACATAAATCTTTTTATAAAAAAATATAATACAATTACAATACCATTACAATACTATTACATAATGTAATTCTATATTTACATAAAAATACAAATAAATATATGAAAAGAATGTATAGAATTTGTTCTCAGCGTTCACAGTCATGGAAAAGGTCATAATAAAGATATTTTTTAATATTATAATGGAATTTTAAAAAAGTTTCAAAAATATAAAGGGACCCCCCATTGAGGGAAACTTTCCATAAATGTATTTCTATTTTTAAATGTTATTTTTATTTTTTAAAAATATAAAAATTATAAATATAAAATACATATTTATAGAATTTTAATGGAATTTATTCTTAACATATTTACATATATTTAATATAATTTTAAATAATATTAATGTATAATATTAATATAAATTTCATGGAAAGATTCTTAGAAATACGTATTATTTGATTTGTGTGTAATTTAATTTTCTATTAAATTAAATTCAAAATTTTTTCAAAACATAATACCCGCAGAGTTAAAAGTGCCGAATAAATTTTTTGAATTAATAAAAAGTGCTTATATTTTGAGGCGGACGTTTTGATAAACATGGTAATGTGCGCGAATGGTGGGATTATGACATTTTTAACATTTTTCTAAATAAAAGCGAATGTTTAGTAAATCAGTATCATCACTTTAATTTAAGCTATGGTCTAAAAGTAAATTTATAATTATTTTATGTTAAATTATTTATATATTTTATATAATCATTGCATTAATTCAATGAATTAATAATTATACAGATTAATGGACGTATGACATTATCTGAAAATATCGCCGATAATGGTGCAGTTAATAATGCTTTTGAAGTAATATGTTAAGAATTTTTATATAATAAAAAATTTATAAAAAAATAATATGAATATTTTAGTTTTTTATTTCAAATATTTTTAAAACACATTTTATAATCGTATAAATTATAGAATAATTATTTTAAATTTAATAAAATACAATTACATACATACATACATTAATTTAATGTAAAATATTTATTATTATTAATTTTTACATAATCAATTTTAAAATCACATTTAACATGTTAAGCAATAAATCAATAATAATATTATTTTTAATAAAATATTAAATATATAAATTTATAATTTTGAAATAAAAAAAATTAAAGATGCATACTATTAGCATAATATACATAAGTACATGTGTGTGAATTTTAAAAATTATTTATTTATATATAAATTAATTATTTTAAAGGCATATGAAGAATATGTGAATCGGAATGGACCTGAGCTTTTAATGCCCGGACTTAAATACAACGCATATCAGCTCTTTTGGATCAGTGCTGCTCATGTATACCATTAAATACTATCATTATCTATAAATAACTAATGTTTCAAAAATTATTTATTATTTATATTTTATATTAAATTAATTTAAACATTAATTATATATTTTAAAAGTTAATATTTATTATTTTAGATATGGTGTCGAAAATACACACCCGAAAGTTATAAATATTACGTAAAAAACAGTGTCCATTCATTGGCTGATTATAGGTATATACCGTATGATTTCTTTTAGAGTATTACTATTGCAGTGCGCATATACCTATAATATAATGGTTAACATTGATATTTCTCACACTGCATAAAGAGAACAATAAACATACATTATACATATGTATATTCATATCCGTACATGTATATTATGTAATAAATGTATTAATTTATATATTATTATACTAATAATGGGTTTGAATTAAATCCCGACATATGTAAAATGGCAAAATGCTCATTATGATCCATATCAGAATCGTGAATCTCTTTTATCTCAAAAGTTATTACCGGCATAATATGACCGGACCCAACTTAACTCATTAAGAATAGTGTAAAACTAGTGTATGGCTAGTGTCTAGTCAGAGAGAGCCTAACTTAACCTAAATAATAATAATTTTGCTGCAGTGACAGCAATAAAAATTTTGAGGTATTACCTCATTATTAAGGAATAGTACAGCATTACTAAAGGAAAGTTAAGGAAAGTCATTGCTTTGAGTATTCATTGTGTGAGAAAATCTTCGGTCACAAAATCATATGCTGTTATATTTTTTAAACAAAAGAAACATTAACTAATAAATTTAGTATATTTATTTTCAAACATAATATTCTGTTTTTATTAATTTATATTAATAATAAGTAATTAATAATTTTGATATTATTAATTTTAGAGTTATAATTCCATTATCAAATTCTAAAAAATTCGGAAAACACTTTAATTGTCCTTTGGGATCAAAGATGAACCCAATTAAAAAGTGCAAAATATGGTGATGCTTTTAGTTAACACAATTATTTAATAATATAATTATTAAATTATTTTCACATATTAATTTAATTTAATTAAATATATATCTATTAATTATTTAGAATTTATTTTACTAAAATAATTTAAAAGCCATAAAAATCATGCTCATATTTAATTTAATAAATATTTATTTTAAAAAATAAACTTAAAATAAATAGAAATCTTAATATTTCCAAAATGCTCAATTGTATTTTTCAATTTATTTGTAAAAAATAAAATTTTATTTTAAATATTTATTTTTTATTAATTATTTAACATTTAAAATTTTACTTTTAAATGTATTACTAAATGTGTTATATTAATATTATATAATTTTATTTTTAATAATTTTATATGTTGAATTTTGTTAAAATCGTTGCATTTTTATTGCATTTAAACTGATAATTTTTCTTAATATTTTAATAATTTTTGACCTTTTGTCATTTAATTTTTCGGTTTTATACACTTATAAATTAACATGACTAATAATTGATAATTTGAGGTAAAAATATTAATCATTTATACAGTATTCGAGATTTTGAAGTGAACTCTATGTGAATGTTTATGCGCATTGAATCCGAAGTTAATTCTTAATATATGCGCATAAAAATGCGCATAGAGTCAACTCCAAAATCTCAAGTACTGTATGTCGTTATATTTATTATATTAATAATAATATAATATGATATTAATAATTGTTATATCAATTAAAAGAGTAATTATTGCCCTTTAAAATAATATAATATATAATGTGTATTTTTAAATATTTTTATAAAATTAAATACAATTAAGATATGGACGATTCTTAATATTATGGCAAATATTTTTTAAAATAGTAATATATTAAAAAAAATGCTAAAAATTTAATAAATATTTGTAATTATTGTAAAAATTGCATTAAACTCAATATACCATTATTATGGGAGTGTTTTATATTTACAATTTTAAATGATATGATAAAATAAATGATAAAATGTGAAGGACATGACAATGCATTAAAGTTAAGGTATAAATATTGTGCTGAAATTTCAATATAATTTTGAATAAAATTCAGAGCTAAAATTAAGAGAAAATGCCGATCGATCTCTATTACGTTCCTCCGTCACCACCATGCAGAGCCGTAATTATGGCCGCAAAACATTTAAACATCGATTTGAATATGAAATTCGTCGATTTAATGAAAGGTCTATTTTATTATCATTAATTTTAAAATTTATTTTTAAAAATATTTTTTAATGATATTTTACATTTATGTGATAATTTTATATTACTCTTTTTGCTTTTTCTTTATTTAAAGGTCGAATAATAATTGTGGAGTAAAATGGGATAAAATATAAAAAACTTTTATTATATAATTAATTTTTCATTACATAACTATTTATAAACACATAATAAATATTAATGAATAAAATATATGTAATAAATAATATATATAACATTTAATATATATATTTTGTATATTTTCATAATTTTACTCCGCAATTATTATACGACATTTAAATAAAGTAATTATTTAAATTTAATGTTTTTTAATTTAAAAATAGATGTTATAAATTTATTAAAAAAAATATACTGAATTGATATGTGTATTGAATTGTTTTGACTATAGGTGAGCAAAAGGAGGAATGGTTTATAAAGATCAATCCTCAGCACTGTCTCCCGACGATTGACGATAATGGATTTATACTTTGGGAGAGGTAATCATACAATGAAATCGCTTTTACTTTTTTTAGACTCTTATATACTGAGGGTTAAACACCATTTGACATGTTTAGAAAATTCAAAGTCAAAATAATTATTTTTTAAATAATAATTACATTAATAACTTTAATAACATTAATAACTTTTAAAAGTTTTATAAAAATTTAATGCTCAAATATTTAAAAAAATCAATTGTTCATTGATATACGTAATATTCGTATCATTTTTTAATGATGTTATTTTAAGTCTCAATGCAAAAGTGTTGACAGGTGTTAGTACTATAGCATTTACAGGGTTAGTAGATGCAGACAATAGTAATATTAAGTAATTATTATGTATTATGTTTGAGTGTTAGAAAAATATAGAAATAAATTATTTATATATTTAAGTATATGATCGCATTGAGTGAGTCACGAACGTAATTCACATCAATCGTTTTATTAATCACTCTGTTCCTTTATCGTTAATGTTATGCCAAAATAATTTTAGAGTAAAATTTGAGTCCATTGAAAGTTAAGCACTGACCTTTAGGTTCAGAGGGTATTTTCGCAGATAATTTCCATGACACGTGTATCAGTATCATTATAGTTAACAATAGTTTATTTTCTTTAAAAATGCTGAATAATATTTTTATAAAATAAAATGCATGTTAAAAATACAGTAAATGTTTAATTATAAACATATGATATATAATTAATCATAATAATATTACATTATATATACGAAACGAAAGTCGTGCGATAATGACATATTTCGCGAATCGCTACGCCCTAAATTCGTCACTATATCCATCGGATCCTGAAAAGCGTGCGGTCGTGGATCGTGTTCTTCAGTTCGATTTAGGGACTTTATACAGATCTTTGGGCGAATATTTAGTACCGATTCTTCGTGAGGCTAAAACAATAGATAATTTAGATCCTGAAAAAGAGAAAAAAGTGAAAGAGGCCCTTAAACTATTGGACGATTCTTTAGCAAAACAAAAGTATGTCGCCGCTGATCACGTGACTTTAGCCGATTTATCAATTATCGCGTCATTGACTTTTGCAGAAGTATTTGATTATGATATTAGTGATAACAAAAACATCAATGAATGGCAAAAGCGCCTCAAAAAAGAACTGTCATATTATGACGATGTTAATAAAGAACCCATTGAATTGTTTAGGACATATGTTAAAGCAAAATCCGCTGAGAAAAAAACCGAATAAATATTTACGTATTTTTTAACCATTATATTGTCAATTATCATATTGATTTACAAATTTACTAAAAATAATTAATATTCTCAATAAAAATTATATGCAAATATTAGCAATTTTTTAATTTTAAAATAATTGACTAAAATATGAATGAATATTTTAGCCAATATATTTAATTATAAAATTATTTAATATATCAAAATAAATACCATTTTATGCTATTTTTAAAATTACTAAATTTGTATCAATACACTTATCAATAATTCAGCATAAAATAAAAAATTTAATTCAAATACTTTTATTCATAATAATTTAGTTTTTCAAATTTCTTAATATAAAAGTATACGTTAAAGTATACGTTAATAACTGTATTTCACTGTTATGTTTAATATGAGCATGTACTAGTTTTTAGTTAAAATTTTTCTGTTTATCCAATCCAAGTATTTAGAAACACGCGTATAAACTCCCGGATAATTACGTTCGGCACATCCCTTTCCAAACGATACTATGCCAATATGATAGTATATGTTATTTACGACATACATCATCGG
The DNA here is from genome assembly GCA_034697405.1 of Mesoplophora pulchra. Classification (NCBI taxonomy): domain Eukaryota; kingdom Metazoa; phylum Arthropoda; class Arachnida; order Sarcoptiformes; family Mesoplophoridae; genus Mesoplophora; species Mesoplophora pulchra. The sequence goes on along the minus strand of JAQIXB010000296.1, from coordinate 7,682 downwards.
TCCTCCCGAATCACCCTTAGAATTTAGAAAATATAATTACTAAAAAAGTTAATTATAACTAAAAAATGTGATATTTTCACATAAAACACATTATTTTATTAACTTTTATGTACTATTTTCACATATAATGTGTTATTATATACTCTTAGTATATATTGTTTAGTGTAAAATATTGATAGCTATTGTTAGCAAATTGCTAGTAAAGGTAATAAATTAATGTAATATATACCTGACAGGAATCTTTGCCCCCGACCCTAGTATCTCCCGCACATATTTGATCTGAAGTAATGCGATCTGAGGCCGGCAAAACATTTGTGTATTGACGGGCACATTGTTCCGTATCAACTACAGGTACTTCCACACGATTAAGTGCTTCGCTAGTTTGCCCATTAGCACGTGTTGTGCCCCAACCCGCGAGTAACACATTTTTGTTCACTAAATTAGCGTCTAAATTAGTATCGGGTAAACATATCGGCGCAACATTTTTCACTGTGCTCCAATCAATGGGTTCCTTAAGTTTTAACAGTGCGATATCATACCTTTTAAAATGTAAAAACACATAAATTATTTTTTTTATTAGAATTATATATAATTATCAAAAATTAGATTTTTCAAACATTATAACAGCCAAATTTTGGACAAAATGCGGAATTCAAAAACGTTAAAATGCAAAAAATATTTATATTTTATGGTTTATTAAAAAACTATATTTTTAGACCATTTTTTCCTTACGTTTTTGCGTTTTCGATTCGGAATTCCGCAATAATCCCATCTCTGATTATTATATACTCACTTTGTACTTTGGGCTTTGTATTTCTCATGTGCTATCACTTCAGAAACTTGTTTCATGACACCGCTGCTCTGTAATCGGTGTGCACCCAAAAGTATTGAGAATTTATTCGGCGGTTCTGTCCCCGTGTTTCTCACCACACAATGTGCCGCCGTCAAAATCCAGCGCTCATTGACTATTGCACCGCCGCATATAAATGACTTTTTATTTCCGGACTGTGTATATAACGCCACAGTCCATGGCAATGAATGAGGATACGCCTCTGTCCCTCCGACGATCAGAAACTGAAATTTTGACGGACTTCGGCCACACTCTGAATAAATAAACATTTATATAAATTTTTAAATACATTTACATATATATATATATACTAGTATATATATATATATATATATATATTGCTACACGCCAATGATCCATATGCGCAATAATTGTACCTGAGTGTAGTCTATGACTGTAGTGCAATTATATGCGGTGTAAATTATCATTATATTATATAATTCCTTTATTTATTACGCGTTAATATACAGTATAATAATATTTATAATAATAAAATATAATAAAATAAATATGAGAGTATTTGCCATGAGGCAATATATATACTGTATTTAAGAGTATCTTATATCATGATGCTATGTTTTTAATACAAATGACTCTTTTTTATATACAGTGAAACCTCCAGTTGTGGACACCTCTCTTAAGCGGACACTTAATCTGTTGCAAGTAGGTGTCCGCTTAAGAGAGGTTTCACTGTATATATCTTAGTACTGTGCGAATATCATGTTTGTATTAAAAAACATAATTAGCATTAAATTTGGACGCATCAGTAAATAATATATATAATAATATATATAATAATAGTATTTAATAAATGGCTTTTTCCATACCTAAAGAATACGGTTCAATTCCATTGATTTGTGATTCATTAAATGATGGTATTCCATAACCAAAACAATTAATAGCGTTTAATATTAATAAAAAGTATTGAATTAATCGATTCATTTTTATAAATTAATTTATAAATTATTAAATTTCGATTTTTATATGAAAATTTCGTTCCCAATTATTTCTAATTTTTACTAATTATTACTATTTACATATGTGTTCCGATTTTAATATAATTTATATTTTAACAGATTCTTTGTATTAAATAATTAATATTTTATATGCATATTCAATACTGAGTTTATTAAAGTTAATATACCGTATGATTTTTTAATAATATTACTGATCTATGTGCGTATGCTTAACTTACACATTACACAATAATGCTTTATTTACTCATAGACCAATAAAAGAACTCATAATGTATATATAATTAAATTATATATATATATATATAATATATTAAAATAATAAAAGTTTTTGTTCCGATTTTATTTATTTATTTATTTTATATTTATATTTTACATAAACATAAAAACTTAACGCATAATTAAATATCATATTTTTATTATATAATACGATCTGATATTATATTTATGAATTTATTTATTTAATGATCAAAGATGTGAAAATATTGAATAATCCGTTTTAAATCATTTTTTATAAATCAAAAGTATATATATATAGTGTCAGATAAAAATAATTCAAAGATTAATATTTTCAACTCTGACCCCCTCTAATTAACAAACTATGGATTTCTGACCGTTTTGCCCATAGAACTATTTATTATACTTAATTAGTACTTTGATAGTGTTTACAATAACGTGTCCATAATACATAATGGACCATTATAAAAGTATGACTCTTATTTTGAACAAAAATTTACTTTAATATAATTGAAAAATATCAGTTATGGTAATTTATCATTATTAAAAGAATATTCTATTTCATGTTTAAGTTTTGTCATAATGATCATAAATTAATTCGTTTTTATTTAATAATGTCATAACACAATATGTTAATTACCGTATTCCCGCACATAAAGCGGCATGCCGGTATAAGTGAGGGTGACCAGTTTTCAAAAAGTAGGGTTTTGGTCCCTACCGGCACTGCCGGTATTTACATTGAAATAACACACCTCACTTACACCGGCATGCCGGTATACCCCGGGGATACCGGCACCTTGGATTATTCACTTTATACCGGCATGCAGCTTTATGTGCGGGAATACGGTATGCATTTTATTAGTGATTTCTTCACATTTATCCATACGTACAGTAAAACCTCTTTAAAGCTACAAAATTCTTATTTCGGTTTTAGATCAAAATCACAAAAATCACAAAATCAGAATGCTGAGAAAAGGGTTTATGATTATAAATAATATATCACTATGCTCTTTGTTAAAATCACAATAATATAATGGTTATATTTGAGTATGGTCATTGAAGATAACGGTTATATAATGCCCGAAACAAACTAAACATATCTAATCTTAACTTATCCTTAACTTATTTAAAATAACCATATATATTCCAACGTAATTTAACCTGACCTAAAATTTAACTTAACCCAACCTTATTAAGTCGAACCATGCGTTACTTAACCTAACCTAACCATACATTTCTCTAATGTGTAATATTCTGTAATTATGCCTAAGGTTTTACTGTATTTTCATAATTTAACACTGTAAATGTTCCGAAAAATGCGATCACAAAAACTTAAAAACTTTACCATCACAGTGTTATTATATTAATGCCATCTTTAGCCTGAAAATGACATCTCTACATTTTCAATAATTTAATAATTTTGCAATAAAATTAGCGTATACATGTTTTATCATATTTATAATTCAATATATATTTTATAAAACCATTAGTAAATTTTGTTACAATTTTCGCATTATATACACATGTAAATAGATACGTGAAAAATCCATGTGCTCTTAAATCAAATATTTTAATGTGAATTTAAATGATGATCACATTTTTATATTTATTTAAAGACATTATAATGATATAAATGTCTAATGATAAAAGTAATATTTAAACATATGCGTCATTCATTTTGATTCATTCGTATCTTTGTAAATACATTACGCGCGTTTCATTTTAAAATTAATTTAAATTTAAATTTAAAATTTAAATGTGAAATAAATGATGACGGAAATGGCATCGGAATTCCTTTTATCGAAAGGGTCATCATTAAAAAAGAAAAAAGAAAATTCACGTGAATCTATGGAACAATTAAATGCATATGTAAAATGCAAAATACGTATACACACACATGGTGATGGTATTATTGATGGTGTTTTAATGAATCGCTCATCGGGAATCGTGTATTTGGATCATGTCACCATTGATGGTGAATTCATCGGCAAAAGAAACATCTTTGAAAATGATGTGATAAAATGGAAAATCATTGAACATTATGATGAAAATAAAAGTCAATTAAATGATAATTCAAATGAAATTCAAAATGACGATGAAAATGAAAAATTAATGTTTTTTGCGGATGATGATGATGATGATAATAATGACGATGATTTACATGATAAATGCATGAATTTGGATATCATCCCACAAATGAAATGCATTAATTTAAAGGATTATGATGTTAAATGGGAAATTGACACATCATGTGTCAGTTTACCTCTGCCGATATCTAATGATGTCATATATTTACATGAAATAAATGAGAAATTTATCGATTCGATCATTGTGCTTAAAAAATGCGATTCTTTAGGTTTTGCATTATTTGGCGATGGCATTAACCGTAACGGACGCACCGATTTAATAGCATTTGCGTCTGAATATGGTATATATGTTTATGAAACAAAAAAAGAGATATTAAATCACTTAAAAGAGATCATTGAATCTGAAGACATTGAAAAAGTGTCACATTCATGCGGTGAAATGAGTGACGCTCTATGGTCATTGTATAATATTCAATTAAAGAATGTTTTCGATACACAAATACATGAATATCATTTGAGACGAATGATCATTATCGAAAATCATAATAATTTTATAAATAAAATGTTTATTGGATTTTTGCGATTAAATCAGCTGAAGACATTAGACAAATGTATCAAAGAATGCTTTAATATGAATATTGTGCCATATGAGGACATGAATTATTTGCACGTAAAACCGTTATCTTCGAAAGTGATGAATATAATCCGATCGCGAATTATATTATTGAGAAATTACGCGTGTGTTTTGTACTTTCAGAATATGCGATTCTCTGTAAATGCGAATAATAATGCCATTAATTCATTGCGTTCAGCGAAAGATGAGGAATATCATGACTTAAATATGGGAAAATATTATCACATTTTTTTGAAAAATCTCAGCGATAATAATGCAGATTTTAAATTAATGCGAATCAATTTCGAGCATAGAATTAAATTCAAAAATTATAAAAATAAATTTAAAAATAAAAATAAAAAATAATTTATTAATGATCATTTAATCATTTATTCATATTTATAATATTAATATAAAAAATTAAAATATACATTTATAATGTCAATAATATTATTAAATATTTAATTGAAATATTGAGATAGAAAATGATGTGCCGATTAAAAAGGGATTACTATAAAATGCGACTCAAACATCACCTGAAATACTTCAATTGAAAGTCAAAAGAAAGTGACACTTATCACTGAACACAGTTTAGTTAATTCCGTGCAAAAACCTAAATACACATTCCCATTTAATGGTAATGCCGAAAATGAATATGACAGTGACGGGCTAAGAACAGGAATAGCGCCATTCATAAGTTAATGTATGCATTCATTAAAAATTAAATTTTATTCATTTGAATTTATGAATTTAAAAAAATCATAAAATTATTACAAAATATAGATATTTTCGATATTAAATAAGGATTTATATATAATTTCTAAGGCTAAATTGAGCTTAAATAATGAGAATGACTAATAATACATCGCACCACAGTTTTCGAAATTAATTAAATTGTATAAAATGCGTTTAATAATGCTATAAAACGCACTATACAATTCAATTACAAAAATGTTACTCAGAAAATGTGATGCGCTGTAATTCATATAAAATAATATATATTTTAAAAGTAAATAATGAGAAAAAATTATTTTTATATTAATAAATTGTAAATATGACGTGAGCCAATATTGGTCCATGTTTTATCACATGCGAATACAAATGAAGAGACACCCCATTATATGATAGAACTTAATATTCACAAAATTCTGTAATTCATTTATGATTAAAATATATCCATAGCATAATGTGAATTAAAAAAGTGAATCATCATATGAATCGATATGATTTAAGCGCTCATCACTGATGTTAAAAGGCATGAGTGTCAATGAACAATAACATGCTGCGGTGTGTTTAATGCTATGGACATATGTGAGTGTTCCGAACGTTTTTTTCGATGAATTTTGTCCGTTAATAGACGCGTCGAATATTATGCGGTCACCGTTGTGAATGAACACTCCGACACAACCGTCGGGGATTTGAGTTTTAAATAATACTTTAATATCGGCTGAGAATAAATATTCATTATGAAATTCTTTGACACTGATAATCGCCTCATTTGTGTTAAATCGTGATATTATCCCCGAAATATTACGTATGATATCAGTGCCGTCAAATAATGGACATTTAAATTTTGAACTTTTAAATTCTGATGATGAATAAAGCACTGAATTTATGTCGATTATGCACATATTAATATGCGTCCCTTTTTCTTCATTTATAATAAAATCCGATTCAAATGAACGCAGAAATTCGATCATAGACCATTTTGCGTTTTGCAATGATCGCCATAAATATTGATGATGACGATTCATTACGTCCGATAATTGCTGAACAGATTTAGGCCCATATTTTTGGATAATTCCAATGAAATAATTTCTCATCACAGATCGAAGGACCATTATCAGCATATTCTCAATTTCGTGCATATATTCCATCATATTCTTCGATAATGTAATGGTCTTTTGTGGTGATATTTCGAAAAATTCTTTCATTTTTTTAATAATAATTTCCATTTTCAAAATTCCGATATTTTTGGAATTTTTGGGAATTTTTGGGAATCCTTTATTAAAACGTGAACTTTTTAATGCTGTTTTAATATGATCATCGATACGATCGTAAAATTCGTTCATTCCTATCGATTGATATGAATGAATGCATTCGAATAATGATAACACAATTTCCATGATAATCATTTTCTGAGATAATGAAAGTTTCAATGATGATGGTGATTGTAATTCAAAGAACAGATCGCATTTATTTGCCATTACATGCGACATTTTTGATTCGTATTTATTTAATGGTAAAATATTTCCCGTCATTTGATCGTAATGAAATGTATGACGATGATAGCGGATGAATGTCATTAAAGACTGATTTTCGAATCTTTTGAATTCACTCTTAAACCATGACATAAGTGAGGGCCGATTTCCGATGTGTCCGATGAGATTCGCGACGCGACACTCTCTTTGCTCTTTAATTCGCTCTTTAATTACACACTCTAAAAACGCTATGAATTGTGATTCCATCATTCATCGCATTTTTAAAATCATTTCATTTAAAAATCATTTTTTAAAATTTCACTTTAAAATTCGAATATTTTCTTTTAAAAATCAAATGAATAATTAAATAATAATTATTATTAATTTTAAAAAATAGATTATTGTGTGACATGCAAAGCTTTCATTTTAATATTTTATTCTTAAATGTGTTAATGATAATGAAATGTAAAAAATGTGTTTTAAAAATGTGTAAATTTTAAATTATTTTTTCAGTTTTTAAATACACTGTACTTTTGTAAATGTATGTATAGGATAAACAGAATACGACAAAACGTTATTATAATTATTACTAGTGTAAAAATACCCGATTTGAAACCCTGCATTTTTTGTGTGTTAATAAATGTGTGTATAATTTTATACTTTATATTTTTATTTAAAATTTTAAATTAAAAATTTTTAGTGCATTAAAATATATGTACA
>JAQIXB010000295.1:0-20268 GCA_034697405.1 Mesoplophora pulchra | reverse complement strand
AAAAATACACTGAAACAAAAATGCATTATTAAAATTAAAAAAACACTATGTTTATATTATATTAATATTAATTATCATTAAGAAAATGTTTCGATTAAAAAACAGTTCGTTACTGATATAATGATAAACAATTTTCTATTATATTTTCTCATTAAAAATTAGAAAAAATATTCATGAAAAATTTAAAAATAAACATAATTTTCACATATACTAATATATAATGCATTAAAATAATAATATAAAAATATTTTGAAAATTTTTGAACGCATATTTTTGTTCAATTATATTATATTGTTATATATATAATATGAAAATAATGCCGAAAATATTGAATGAGAGCATAGTATTCAGCACATTCCCTATTCACTAGTATTTTCTAGTATATGACTCTAAATAATAAATTAATCGCTTCGGGGGTCACGTTAATTATTAAGACGCATATTCTCTCATATTAAAAATCGTCAATGAAAAGATGCCATATTCTTCTTCATTATGATCATCATCATTATCATCATCATTATCTTCATATACTCATACATTAATTAATTGATGCAAAAAAATTATAAAAATTAATGCATTTTTAGTTTATAATAATAATGAAATCATAACTCTATTAAAATGCAAAAAAAATTATTTTAATTCTTTATTTATTATTAAATATATATACAGTAAAACCTCTTTAATACAAAATCGATTGAAAGCAATTTTTCTTCAGGTTTTAGGTTAAACTATTTTCTTAGGGAATTTCCGTCCTAAAAAGGTTCAACTGTATATGTGAGTGTAATATTATACGTCTAACTATATATTAAGTTATATATAAATCCTTTACTAAAAAAGTAATATGTACGTACTAACGTTAGTACACATATATATGTAGAAAAATACGTTTTTTCATATTACAAATAAAAACGCACATATAATAAAGTTATAAAACTCAATATACCATTTCTGTAAATATTAAATTTTTATTATTAATATTTTAGTTTATATTATTGAATATATAATATTTGAATAATCAAAAAGCACTTATATATTCATAGTACAGTTAGCATTATAACTAAACTAAACTAAGCTAAACTAAGCTAACTAGTAGGCTAAAATAAAATAAGATAACATGGAAATATACTATGCATATATATAAATATATTTCTATGGTAAGTAAATGCATTATATGTTTTGTATGTTTTCATTAAAACTTTTGCCTCTTTATAAATCTGAAGGGATTTAAAAAATAACTAAAATATAACTAAAATATAACTAAAATTTTATTCATTTATTCATTCATAGCCTTTTTCCATCTCAATTCACATTAATTCATAATAAACATATAAATAAATAAATACGAAATATATATTAAAAGAGATGATTTAAAATCCTCATATAATTAATGCGATATAAATATATGTATATTAAAATTAAATATATGCGTACATATACATATATTAGTATATTTATATACTAATTATATACAAATATATGTCGTAAATTATATTTATATTCCGATTAATAATTATTTTCTATAAATGAAAGGCTGAAATAAAATCTTATTAAATATGATAAAAATATCTATACGCTGATATTAAATAAGAGTTATACTATAGTTAGTATTACACTATTTAATATATATCATTTTAACTAATTATTTGTCAAACTTTTATTAACGTCATTTAATAATTATTTCGGATAAAAATTTTTAGCATTAAATTAAATTTAAAAATATTTCTTTTGAAAAAAATACTATTTAAAGATGCGTTATGATGAAATAATTTGAAATTTAATGAAAACTCAAAGATTATTTCGCTTAAAATGTGCGTACATAAATATGCAATTAAAATATATAAATGTTTTTTTGTAATTAATTAATATTAATTAACCAAAAGCTTTTGGAAAAATTCCATTTAATATATAATTATAATATAAAATCGATATATATTTAGTTTTAATGATAATAAAAAGGGTCAATAAAATGTATTTATTATATATTATCATAAATATATATATGTGTATATCTGTATACGCTCATATAATAATGACATATATACAGATATATTTATGATGATAATTTTCTTTTAGAAATTATTTGCCAAAAAAACTATAAAATGATTTTTATAAACTTTTATTATTATTGTATATGGTGCTTTAAGTTACTAGTTACTAGTTATTAGTTATTAGTTAGTTAGTTATAGTTAGATCCGGTTTGTGATGAATTGTGTCTGTTTTTTGCAGCCTAATCTTAGGCTTCTAAAACAGAAGCAAAAAATCGACAGTGATGAGGGCACACCTTAAATTTTCGCTGCAATTTGTGTGTAGGCATTTGTCTATGACTATTTCTATAGGCATTTGGCTATGGGCATATGTTTTCGCAGTTAACACATCCCTCTCAGCGATGGAAACATAATATCGGGGACAGAGTTAGGCAATAGGGGGATTTCACCTGTACCTAACTTTACTACTATTTAATTGTAAAGATGATTCTCATGGAAAATTTATTATCACAAATTTCTTTTTTAAAATATTATTAATCATTAATAACTTTTTTAATAATATATATATTTAATCGATTATATGCTTTATTTATTTCTTTTATAAAATTTTTTTTTATAAAATTTTAAATAATTTTTTTTATAAATGTCTTTTATATTAAAAATAACCTTTAAAAACATGGGAATTTTTCACTTTTTTAATATATGTGCCCCTTAAGGGTCCGACTCTGGTTAACTCTGTTCGAAGATACTAATTTCAACTAAAATATAATTCAAACAAAAATTGTAATTATCTTTAAAAATATATGCGCGCAGATGGTTGTTCATTGATAATATTATATATGTATCACTATTACTTTAGTTATTATTATTATTATAATTAATACTAAAACTTTCATTAATATTTATTTTAATTTTAAAGTAAAAAACTATAATTTTTAAATCACTGCAAAACACTTAATCATTATTATCGATAAAAAACAGAATTAAACAATGAAAAAACACATTTAAAGATAGTAATTATTTGAAACAAATCTGTAGTACACATCTAGTATACATCTAGTACACATGAATTTATATTTGTACATGTGTACCTGTATATGTATTTAGGTAACTAAATAAATAACAGTATATAATACGAGTTATATTTACCTGTATGTGAACATGTGTTTTTATTAATTTATTATAAAAGTTTTTTTTAAAAAAAGTTATATTTTTCATTTTATAAATAATTAAAGTTTTCAATATACATATATACATAATTAATTATATTTAAAAAAAGTTCACCATTATTATGAAAATCTCAAAAAATTAATTAAAAATATTTTCATAATATTATTAAGTGATTTATATTCACATATAATTGGAAAGAATATTATATATGTATATATACTATAAAAATAGTTAATTTCATTCATTTGTTAAACATAAACTGAGATGAGACACAATGGCACTTTTGCTAATTATATGCATCATCATTATGAAGGGGCACTTTTTGAGAGTATAAAACGCAAATATACCCATTTACTTATCTTTTTAGAACCGATCTTATATCTCGAGATTATGTCATTTTAGAATGTCTAAAAATATGTAAATGGGACAGTAAAAGAAAAAAGTTTTATATCTTAAGGTAAAAGACCTCATCTTTAGCCCCATGCTATAAAGTCCGATCTCAAAAGTGAGGTAAATGGGTATTATCACTATGGTATAACTATTCTTTTTATAATAATAATAATCCCTAAAACTATACGAAAGGATAAAAGTGTCGCGTCCATTAAATTCGAAAAATTTTACATTTTATATTTTTATTATTAAATTTAAGGATATTTAATTAATGATCAAATATTTGTATATATTATTATTATTAACATTAATTGCATTATATTTATATTATGTTAAAATTTAATTATTTTAATAAAAATTTATTTATAATGATGCTAAAAAAGTAGTATGTTATTAGCATACATATATTATATTATATATTAATATAATATATAATATTATAATAATATATTTATATGTTACATGCGTACCCTATTATTATATATTGAAATTTAAAATTTTAAAAAAATTTTTAATGTAAATTTTGAAAAACGTCTTTTATATTAAAGGAAATTATGTATATAGTTATTTATCATATATAAATATATATACATACATATATATGTGTATATAAATGTATGTATATTCTATGTTTATACACTAAAAATTGTAATAAAATAAACTTTTCACAGAAAATGTATATAAATATATGATTTAATATGTTTAATGCGTGCGGTGCTTTTTAGTCCCAAAAGTCAATTGTTCATGACCATAGAACTGCAAAACTCTGTCCTTTTATAACATCATATAAAAGAGTCATTTCATGAATATTTATCGTGTTTTTGAGTCAAAAACGAAACATCTATGGCTTAACACTATTAACATTACAATACATACATAAATACATACATCCATACATACACACATACACATATACACATATACACACTCTTCAATGACACATTATACAATGACATGATTTTATTGAAAATGTTTAAAATGATTAATTAAAAGAATTGTGTCGAAACTTAAATGTGACATAAAAATTAATCATATTTTATAAATTTCGGAAAAAAATTATTATAAAAAACTCTTTTTTCATTCATTTCTATATTATTCTGACAAAAAAATGCTTAAAAATTCAATAAAAAATATTTTATTATTATTATGTTTAATGTTATAATATTTCAGATAATTAATTGTGCATAAAAATACATAATCATATATTTTTATTTCAATATTTTGGTATATTTAAAAATATATTCATATAATTTTTTTGTATATACAGAAAAACCTCCTCTAAAATGAATCATTTTTCATAAATAAACTGTTAAAAAACACTCCGTTCCAAATTTTTGAGGTTTTACTGTACATATAGAATATTTTGTACGGCAATATATAAATATACATGTACATATGAATATAATAAATATATCAATAAAATATAAGTATATATGAAATGATTATTGTTTATCATAAAGAAATGTACGAAAAGTTAACATGCAATTTTTGGGGTGAATTAAGTTTTTTCCATTAAAAAATGTTTATTAAATTAATAAAATTTAATGCATTAAATATCAAATATATTTTAATGAAATATTTTATATTATTTAATGCTATTTTCTAAACTTAATTATTATATTAAATTTAATATATTTTTTATCTAAAATGTTGAAAAAGTTTTTTAATAAACATTAAATCCCTATGATATGATACTTGCGTAACACTGAACTTAAAGATGAACAGTGTCTAATAATAATAATAATAATAATATTCATATATTTTTATATGTATATATATATATATAAAATATATATATAAATGTGTGTGTATATTTATATAAAAAGCATTTATTGAGAAATGACGATATTTGGTGTATACTAAAAGTAGTATTACATGTATTATATGTGTCTGTGAACGGAAAGAATATTAAAGGAATAAATGGAAGAATATGAACATAAAGAAGAGGCTCATGAGATGAGGGCACAGTAATCATAAAGATAAAGCACACGTTTTTAGTGAAACACTATTGTCTTTAATATAGTTTTAGATCGAACACACATGCCATAACTAACTATATGTGTATATCGAGCAAATGTATAATAGAAATACACTATAGAAATACACTATGCACTTTATGTACAGTAAAACATCTTCAAAACGGACATGTATTTTCATGCGTTTAATCCTTTCATTTCATGTTTTTCTTTTCTTATTTCTGACTGTATGTACATAATAAAAGTTTATGATTAATTTTTTTAAATATTTTTAATTAAAATTATGATTTAATATTCGTTCATTTATTATTATATATGCATATTTTAATATCGTTCATTAATTAAAAACACTAATTTTACATTATGACAAAATTTTGGCAAAAATTTAATAAAAGTATTCATTTGGAAGTTCTATGGATACTCTGTGTTAAGGAAAAAGTATCCATCTCTTCCTTATAAAAGTACTCTTTAATTCTAAGAAAAGGCCCTTTTAACAGGACATTTGTTCGGTTTTCTCTTTGAAGAGGTTTTACTGTACTGAGTTATAATATATATATATATATATATATATATGTTTATAGATTTATTATTCGAAAGCGACAAAAGATTGAATCGAAATCAGAGTATTTCCTGATGCTGATGATGATGGTAAACTATGAATTGGAATATTGATTTTTATGAAACAATAATAAAGGTAATAATTTAACGGAAAAAATTAAACATAATAATAACAGAGTGTTCCTTTTATTTCTCAAAAAAGAAATCTCAAAATGTTTATCTCAAATTTTTATTTCAAATTTTATTTGAAAAATATATTCATCTCTTTATATAATAAGGAGTGTATGAAAATCCAATTTTTGAACTTTAATTTAACTATAAATATATGCGTGAAAATATACTAGTATCATAGACATTCATATACTAGTATTAAAGGGCAATTTTATAAAAAATTCTCTTTTGTGCGTGTACTAAATATATACACTAAAAATATACTAAAAATATACACACATAGAAATGAGTATTATATAATACAATATATTACACAATAAACTACTATAGTACTTTTGAATGATATACTTACATTTACATGGATTTTACTATTTTTTACTCTTTTATTATTATTGAAATTTCTAAAAATGCGAAAACGTATTTTAAATGTTAAATGACAAACTTTTGACAGAATATAAATTAACTTTTAACGCAATTTAATGAATTTTAAATTTAACATATTTTTATTTAAAATTTTTATAATTTTTCAAATATTTAAAGTGAAATATAATGTTTAACATATGCTAAAATAAAAAAAAATCTATTATTTTATAGTTATCATTTGTGTTACAAATGATATATTTATTACAATTCGTTTGAGAATTACATGTTCAGTCTGTATTCTGTATACACTCATGACAATCTCATAAGAAATTCTCATAGTGTTATATACTAAATGAGCTCTTTTATCAAAATGCACCGTGTGTAAGTGCTGTGAAATGCTAATGTGTGTTAATTATTAAGGGGTGAATTTATTTTTGATATTTCATTGCGTAATATACTAGCATAGTATTGAGTGAATTTAGCGTTTGATAATGACAATGGCTGTGTATATGTGTGTATGGACATCATTAGCATTATATTAATATTTTTAGTCTATGGTTATGGTGTCCTATAAATAGTGTACGGCATTTCTATTCTATTACTAGTATATGATTGAGACATTTATTATTATTATTATTATTATGGAGACATTAAATAGAACCGGAGATACGTTTTTAATACACATATCACTAAAAAATAATGTGTATAATTAAATATTAAAATATTTTTAATATGATTTTTATTTTTTAAAAATAATATAATCATTTTTTCATTAATAATAGGCATTTAACACGGAAATTTTATTTTATAATATAATTACTAGCATATATGCTAGTATATGCCTTATTCTCTATATTTATATACTAATCTATACACTATTACATATACATATAAAATATGTATATACATTTTATATTTGAAAAATCATATAATATATATGCAGAATAAAAATAAGAAAATCAATAATTTTATATATTTAATATGCTAAATATACAGTGAATATACAGTAAAACCTCTCTAAAGGACAGCAGTTTTGAAAACACAATTTTCAATCTTAAAAATGTTCCTAAAGTAAAATTAAGTTTATATTACATTTTTTAATTTTATGTCAAATAATACATGTATATACATAATGTACATAATGTATTACATAATATTTCATTCATCATATGCTTATTTTTGTTCATCATATTTATAATTATATTTTAAATTTATTTAAACATAAAATGATTAATTATTTAAATTTTAATTTTATTCCAATTATTTTTTTACATTTATTTTGTAATAAAATTTTAGTGATATTAAAAATGAGGTGTCTCTTTACCATTCAAAAGTCATGTGTATTAACTTAACATATCACGCAACAATATAATGTTAATGATTGTGTGATCTCATCCCATAGCGATATAATTAAAATTAAAATTAACATATGCATTAAACAATATATAAATAATTATATTATTAAAATTATGAATAAATATTTTATATAAAATCATTTTAACACGAGTTATTTATGATACCTTATGTCACATTCTATTATATCACGAGTAAATTTACTATTATCTAATACTTTCATTCTTAAATAATTCTCAAAATAAAAGAGATAAAAATATTGCGCATTTACCTTAAGATTAAAATGTAATTTTTATCACCATTAGCATTATAACACGAGACTTTTATATAATAACAGCGTGTTTATTCTGTCATTAAATTCTGTCTTTAATTATTTAAAATTTAAAATTAAATTTAAAATAAATTAACATAAAAAATTAAATGTTATAATTTAATACAATTTTAATAAATGTAAATGTACGTGTCATTTGCGATGATTAATGTATACACATTTATTAAAAATATTACACATGCATATTACACATGCGCAGTTTAAATAGCGCATGTTAAAATTTGGCAATTAATAAAAATATTAAATTTAATTGTAATATTTTATTCAAGTTTTCTACTAGTACTTTTAGTTAATATAAAATAATATAAAAAATTTATAATAAAAACATTAAAACAATAATTTTTGTTTAAAATGTTTTGAAAATTTAAATTTAAAAAATATATAAATTTAATAAATTGAATATAATAATATCTTTTTTTTTATTAAACATTAAACGGGATGTACATATTGTAATTATAAAAAAATTCAAAAATTAAATCATAGAATATATTAACATAATATTAATATATTATATCATCACATAAATTTGAACATTAAAATTTTTATTCGAAAATTATTACATAATTAAATGCGCGTAAATATTAAAATTAATTATTAAAAACATATAAAAGTCTATAAATTTAAAAATCAAAATTCATACGTTTAAAGTTTTTTAATCCGTTTTAAAGTTAAACGTTTTAAAGTTTTTTTTTTATAAAAAAAAATTATATACATTTATATGCATTTTTGTAAATTTATAGAATCATTATATTAATTAAAAATATTAATTTCATATTAAGTTTTGATTATATGATATATTAATAATAAAAAATTAAATATAAAAATACTTTTGTAAAATATTTGGTCCGAAAATGTCCGATAATCCTTATGACACTCCCGAATTGAAACATCATTATTACGTGTTTTTGCATTAATGCGTGAAAATGCTCTTTTAAAGGATCAGATACTTAATAATAAAAGAATGTATTCAGCCGATGGTGCCCTTAAAATGGGGCACTCGCGTCAAACGCCCGTACCGTTTATTCATTTATAATATTAAATTTTATATAAAATTTTTTATGTAAATTTTATTATTATTGTTTATTAATTTTTTGTCATTTATTTTTTATTTAAATAAAAATTTCACTTAAAATTAAATTAATATTTAATAAAAAGTTATTTATTTAAATAAATATATTAAAATTATTAAACATCCTAAAGAAACATCGTTTCTAAAGGTATATCTTTTACCGTTTAAATTCATTTCTTAGATGCGATCTTATATCTGAGGGCATATTCTCAAAAAGATATGCAAAGGAAAGGGGGTCTTATACCACGGGTTATTAGGAAAACATTGACTAAATTCACGTGCTATTTACACGTGTTTATGTTTACAATATCATAATTTAATGCGTATTTATAATGAAATATGCTAAAACAATAATACTTAACTATTATATGCTCATAGTACATTTAAAGAAAAAGAATATGCATATTAAAAGAATTGAGTTTAATATATTAATATTTATTTTTCATGATTTAAATTAAAATTTATCATAATTTACACATTTTTGAAGTGTTAACATTTTTCTTATTAAATAAAATGAGATTTTATTATTGAAAATTAAAACTTAAAATTTTTTCATTTTCAAATAAATAATAAATATACAAACAATTTATAGATCAAAAATTAAAAAAATCAAATAATCACACACCGGTCATAGAGATTCAATTAACACGTGTTATATTTTAAAGTATTCATATGCATAATGCATAAAAAAATCAAATGCATTCCTATGCATAGTCTCTAAGACCTGTGTTATTAACAAAGTAAATATTTTAATGAAATTATTTACAAAAAAAAGTGTTTATAGTTATTCATAGACTATTTATTAAATTTTTACGAAATTTTAAGAAATATTATATTTAAAATTAATTTTATGCTAAATAAAGACGGTGAAAGTCATTAGCCCCAAACAATTGGTTGCATTTCGGACATTTCCTTTGTCGTGAGTCATATCTCTGTTTTAAACAATCGTAGCAAAAGACGTGAAAGCATTTGTTTAAAACTGCGTCTTTACGCTTCGTTTTGCATGAGGGACATGTTAATTGTTCTTTTAATTCTCTGATTTCCTCCTGAAGAACCTCATCTGCAGTCGTGGCCAATTCGAACTTCTTAGCCCTTTCGTACTTCTTCTTGTATTGTTGCACCTTAAAACAACAATGCTTTAATTTTATCTCACATATTCTTTCACTTCACTTTTTAGACCCCTCATATTATATCGCATTAATATTAACACTTTTTCATTCATTAATTCACTTAAAATATTCATTTAAAAAGTTGCGTTTATAACGTTTATAAAACCCGGTCCTATATCTCGAGGTATAAGACCACACACACACATACCCACACAGGTTTTTAACACACACTAAAAGAATGGGTCTAAAAAGTGAGGTATATCGGTATTGGTGTATAATGTGTTTTGGCATTTTTACGTTAAACGATTGTAAATAATAATGTAATGTCATTATGATACAAAAGTATTAATAGAAAATGTGCAAATATTTTAATATATTTTAGTACAGTAAAACCTGTAAAAAGCTTAAATGTCCTTAAAGCAGATATTTTCTATCATGTGAAATTTTTATTAACTATAAAATAGTATGTTAATATAAGGAACTTTAATAATGATTATTGAAAGTGTTGGCTTAATAAGTAGATGTAAGTAGTAGAGGTTTGACTGTACCTCTTCGTGTAATCGTGATGTTTTGAACAGTTCCTGTTGCCACGCCATGGTCTTATCGGCTACGGTCGTTTGAGCCTCTTTAAGTTGAGCCGAATGTTTATCTAAATGCATCTTAAGATCGTGTGCCGATTGTGCCGATTCAATGGCTTTTCGTTTATGCATTTCCATCGCCTGTTGACGCAGTGACAGTTCCTTTTCGATCGTCGAAAGGTTTATTTGTAATAAACGCTCTTTTTCCTCTAATTTCTTCACGACCTGATTCTGAGCCTCCACTTGAGCCTATGCACAGCATTAACAATCAATTACATTATTAATTTACCATTAATATTAAATTCTTTCATATAAATTTCATATAAATTTATCGATGAATTTTTCTCTCTTAAAATTGTGATTCATTTATTTTATTATAAATAATTTATGATAATGATAAATCTTTATTCATATCTATGCTTTCGGTATGTGTATGCATGCGGTGTATATATTTATTAAAACGTTTAAATTAAAAGAAAAAATTATTTAAAAATTTAATTTTTTTTAAATGCTAAATTTTTAATATATAAATGCGAATTTGTTTTTAATGAAAAATATTCGTATATTATTAGAAAAGAAAATTTTAATCAAAATTCTAAAATTATATATTATGCGATTTTATAATTATATATAATTTTTGAAAATAATTGCGTTATTCTTTGTTTATCGTTTTTATGCATTTTTAATATTAAAATGAATTTTATAAATGATTAAAAAATACGCATTTTTCTTTTTATTGAAATTCTTTTAATGTAATTTTTGCATATAATATTAATGTGAATAAAATTTCATATTAAATTTATTTTAAATTTAATTTTTTTTATTTATTATTTTTATTATTTATTTTATGGTTTTAAAAATCATGATTAATAAATGTGAATAATTAAAATATGCGGACCTTTGAAAAGGTGAGAAATGACTTTTAATGCCATAATAAGAAAAATGTTTAAATGTCATGATTCATGCACGTTTAAGATTTTAATGCATCATTAAAATGCATCGAAATATATATATATATATATATTATTAAATTACAAATATATTATATTATATTATAATATTAGGATAATATATCGATATTTATTATCTTTATTTTTTTTGGAATAAAGAAAAACATTGACAGAAATGCCATAATTAGTAATTCTTAAGTATTGCATTTTTACCTTTAATCAAATAATGAACGTGCATAGAACTAATAAATTATCATTATCATTATTATTATCACTATAATAGGCACATATTAAATAGCATTATGCATGATTATCAGAGTGTTCAAATTAAGTAAAATGCTTCTTTTTTCAATAAAAAGATAATAAAGAAATATTTTATATGCATCCATATATAGTCAAAATTAAGCATTTTCGGCACATAAAAATTAAGCCTTTTTTGTACTTTTGACACAAAATGCTTTTTTCCTTTACTCCACACTTTACTTAATTAAAGCATAAATTAAGTAATTTGCCTTTTTTATCATTTTTATACCTAAAATGTCAAATAATAGAATTTTCGACATTAAAAATTTCGGTCAAAAAATATAAGGGAAAAGTAAAGTAAAATTTTGCATTTAATGCATTTTCGGTATTCTTTTAAGTAAAATATTTGCCTTATTTTTGAACACTCTGATGATACATGATACACCACGAACCTGCAAAGAGATGACCTGTTCTGTGAGCATTTCTTTTTCCTCTTTTAATAGTTTATGGATTTGATTGGACTTTATTTTTTCGGACATTAATTTAAAATTCGCATCATCCTTTTCTCTTAACTGTTGTATTAAACGCAAATTTTGTTCCTATGATTTTATTTTTTCAGAAAAAAAAATAAAAATTTAAATTAAATATAAAATTATATTAAATAAATTATCCATTTAATCGTTCATTCGATAAATTGTTTAGTTAATTTCTTTAAAAAAAACTTTTATATTATATTAATGCTAAATTATTATGAAATTATAATTCGAATATAAAATAATAAATAAAATTAAAGTACTTTTTTATCGCATTAATTATAATATAAAAATTTTTAAAATTACATTTTATTCTTATTTAATAACGGATTAATTTATATAATGCTACTAATTAGTGTTAAATATTAGTTAATATTAGTGAATATGATATTTATACATGAATATAGATATAAAATTTTAAAATTATTTTATTTTAAATATAATATATGAATATTAATTTAAAATAAGAAACATATGTCCATATTCTTTTCAATTTACTTTTATATCACACTGTCATAAGATTATCTTTAATAATCACATTGTATATTCATATATAATATGATAATTTATTTTAAGGGTCATGTCACATGACTCATGTGTCATTAAATAAATGCAAAAACCGCCAATACATTGATACACAAAAACCATTAATCATAAGATATATGATATAATATATCGGATATAATGACAGAGGACTCTATTTTATTCTCATTTTTCACTCATTATATAATAAATGTGTTACATTCATGCATATGTTTATAATAAAGAGATTGTGAATTAAGTAATGTTTAGAATACTATAAATGCACTATGATAGTTTCTTATTTCTTATTCATTGTAATTTTTTTATTGCAAAACTTTATATAAGTTTAACCTAACCTCAGCCTTACCTAACCTCATTTTTGGTAGTAATTGCAATTATACAAATTATTAAAGTATGTGTTATATGATATAGAATTGTATGGTATCCCCCTTTACCCCGTTTTTTAGATCGGGTCTTATATCACGGGTAAGCATAATTAGAAACTATAATGAACTATAACTATAATGAACTATAATGATAAGACTAAAATGAAAGGGGAGAATAAAGATAAAGTCTTAAGGGAGATATAAGACTATTCACTATTAGGTCTAAAAAAGAGTAAAATAGTATTGAATATAATAGTTATGCTATTACCTGCATATCTTCAAAGGCCTGTCCTGTGACTTCCATTTCATTGAGAAGAGCCTCTTCCTCCTGTTTTTGTGCGGCTAAATTCTTTTGCAGCGTTTGGACGGTCTCTTCTAATTTCATGATCTTTCTCATGGCGTCGTCATCGGCTAATTTGCGACGGTCTCTGCGTTCATTATCCTGCACTTTTTTCAGCTGTATTTTTAGCTCTTCAATTTCCTGTTTCGCTTTTTTCTCATTCGACATTAACAGAGCCTTATCCCTAAGCATTTTATAGGGGAAAAAACACATTTATTTATTTATTTATTAAATAATAATAATAAATTATTATCATATATATATATATATATTTTGGCGATGATATGCAAATAATTTCATAGGTAATTTAAAACAAAAATAAAAAATTCTTTTTTTTAAATATACATAATTTAATAATTTTTATTTTTTATATTTGTAATAAACTTAAATAATTGGAATTTTTAATTTTTTTTATTAATGTATAAATTATGTTAAAAATGCCATAAATATAATTACCTCTTTTCTTTATCCGCAGATTTATACATATCTAAAAGTAATTTCAATTCTCTTATTTGTTCTGAATATTTCTTCAGCTGATTTTTTAAGTCTCTGATTTGATCGGCCTCCGATCTTCGGTCATGTTTCTCCTGTGTCTGTATCTCGTGCTGAAACACATTATGAGACACATTATCATCGATCGGCTCTTTCTTAATATGTCGATGCATATGACCATAGTTTGGATGATGAATGCCATGTTGTGATGGATGATGTCCTGAGGCTGATAATGAAGATGCTGATGCTGATGCCGATGATGCTGATGATGATAATGATGCTGATGATAATTGCGGCATAACCGTCGATGGTTTTATGTCATTTTTATCGGGTTTTTGATCCGATGAAAATGAAGAATCCTGAGGCTCGTCTTTGATCGATGTCATTGATGTATCCGTTGATTGTTCATGTTTAACGTGAATCTCTTCAGATGAATGTGTCGTGTCATTGTTTACTGATGATTGAACAGGTTTTTGATCAGTGAATGTACAGCTTTCAGATGATTGTTTATTTTTTTCTTCCTTTTGCTGTTCAAATGCGTGCTTTAATTTACTAATCTCATAATTCGATTCTTTTAACTTTTTCTTTAAACGTCCGTTTTCGCCCTTTAATTGTTGATTATGATTTTGAAGTGATGTTATTAAATGTCTCATTTCTCTATTGATGGGTCCCGTCTGTTCATTCGCTGCTAATGTCTGTTCAAATTCAATACGAAGCATTTCGTACCTTTAATTATGTGAAAATAAAATTATTAATTAAAAATATCTCATTATATCATTAATTAGTTTATTAAATTAAAAATAAAACATAATTATTATTATTTATTTATGAATTTATAATATATTTAATGATTAATTTAATAATGCAGTAAAACGTGTACAAAACATAAAATAATTGTTTTTATATTTTTAAAGGTTTCCGTTTTGTAAAGGTTTTACTGTACTAATGCTAGTTATTATAGAATGTTACAATCGTGTAAAGGTCAATAGAAATTCTTGTAATTTAAGGAAAGAATTGTGCTTAATAATGCATTGATAAACGCGCAATTTATATCTAATGAACGTGTGCATGGGTGTAAATCAATACGTACTCTTTCCTAACTTGCGATAGTGAATCCTCTAATTGAATGCATTCTGTCCTTAGTCTTTTTTGCATGGATAATTCTTCAGATTCCATATGTTCGATTTGTCTTAAGTGAGCATTTTTAGCATTAGTCAATTGTGCACGTGTTTCTTCTAATTGTGTCTTTAACTGCATTGATTCATTGTATAAAACGGAGAAATGACTCTGAAGACATTTATATTCCGTCGTGTCAATGACCACAGATTCGGGAATACATTTTATGTCCATTTTTAGCTTTTCCATCTGTTTTAATGCATCTTTATGGTCCTTATTTAATTGCTCCAATTCTGTTAATCGTGCTGCGGCTAAATCCCTTTGTTCCTCTAAATCTCTTTGGAGATCGTCCATTTTTGCGTGAGACACTGTATTCTCTTTGGATACTTTACCATTATTAACATTATTAACGTTATTATTTCCGTTATTATTATTGTTAATAATGGTTTCCGTTTCGGGATTATTTTGAAAATCGCGTAATTTTTCGCGGGCTTCGTACAGATGATCCTCTAATCTCTGTTCTCTTAAACGTGTCCGATTCAATTCAAATTCGAGATCATCGATACGATTCTTAAGCTCATCATTAGCGGATTCTGTCACCTGTGATTTGTCTTTCATTTCCGCTAATTTCAGGCTCATGCTGTGATGCTTCTCATGGAGTTGTGTCGTCAATTGATTCAATGATCGATTTTCATTCGTTAATTCGATATTCGCCTCTTTTACGGCGATGTCCAAATTCGGGGGCGGATCATCGCCATTCTCTTCACCTGTCATTTCCATTACAACAATAGTCACGGTCATAAATGTTATCAGTTTAATGTTAAATTATAGTCAAAAGGCACGTGTTTACACGCATGTGCTTTCATTTAATTCATTAGCAATGCGTGTGTTTTATGTGAATCTTATTAATTTGCCTTTTATCATGCGTTTTAGACACGCTCTTATAGCACGGTGTACATATATTTTTAGATGTTTTAAAAACAAAATCAAAGCTCCCCTTTGATTGGGGGTAAAAACCTACGGTATAAGACCCCCCATCAACACACCGCGCTATTAGACAGGGTCTAAAAAGCGGGGTAAAAGGGTATACACATTCACGTAAAATAAATTTTGGCATTGAATTAAATTTATTATCATAAAAAAAATAAATAATTAATTTTTTTGTTTTATAAAATCGAAGCATAAAATGAATGAAAAATAAAATTTGAGCATAAAATTTAAATTTATATTATTTTTTATTAAAAATAAATTATAAAATATATTCTCATTTTTTTGTCCTAAAATCAAATTTATTATTAAAATGTATAAATTATTTTTATTTTTATTATTTTAACACTTTTAAATTCAGTGTCAAAAAACATTAAAAATAAAATAACATAAAATGAGAAATTTTTTTAAAAAAAATATGATTAAAAAATGTGTTAATATCAATGAATATGCGATTAAAAATAATACCCTTTTATCTCACTTTTTCGAACCGAACTTATAGCGTGAGAACCAAAGCATGTGTACAAATGTAAGAGTCATAAATGACATTAATTCATCATATGCTATAAGAACGTCTCTAAAATGAGTGAAAATCTGAAAATATGAAATTTACCTTTTAAAGCGGCCGTTATTTTGAGGTTTCTCTGTACGATGCGATCAAATGCCTGAAGGATCTTCGCGACGGCGCGTGTCGAGACCTGAACCCGTTGTTGCAGATTCTCTTCCATCTCTTCACGGTCCCAATTCGATAATTGATTGAAAAAGGACGTCGTCGCTTCGGACTCATTACGGTTCTCAGTCTCATCTGACGTTTCACAGTCAAACCTCTGCAACAATACCCTTAAATCTTCGTTCAGCTGATTCCAGTAACGGTTTATCACGTATGTAATCGCCTCATCCGATGTCTGTTTTTTCTCTAAATTATCGATTCGTGACTTAAGATCGGCCTCAATTTTCTGCCTCTGCTGAAGACGCTCCGCTAAACGACGATTCTGATATCTCAACACCTTTCAATACATATTCATTATTAAATTAATTAATAATTAAATTATTATTTCATTTAAATTTTAAATCATTAATGGACATATACCCATTTACGTCACATTTTAGTCACGGTATTATAGCATGAGATGAATGTACAAATTATAATCAAAATACTCATTTCGTGGTTCTTATACCATGAGATATAAGATTCATATGCATCCACATTATAAGATCGTGACTTAAAAAAGTGCTAAATTAATATCTATTTTTTATTATATGAAAATATGAGTGTTTTTTAACTCAAAATATAATGTCATTTTTTTTATTTATATTCAATATGCATATATCCAATGCATATGGAAATGTGTTTACCTCTGTATACCTCAGGATATATGTCTGTTTATTATTAATAATGTTAAAAGCGTGTCATTTACCCCAATGTCTAATTCATCCTGAGACGTGACCACTAAACGCGGCTGTTGATCATGTGACACCCGACGTCTTTTGGCCGATGATACATTCGCATTATTCGATGCGTTCGATGATGATGATGATCCCGATTGTGATGAATCCGTCGATGATGACCTTTTACATGAGGATGATGATGACATTTTTAAGATAATTATTTATCACTAAAAAATGTTTATTTTATTAATATTATCATTAATTATCATTTAAAATGGAAAATTTTATGGAATTTTTATTATTTATATTATTATTATGATAATTATCATCATCATAAGAATTGTTATTCATTAAAAATTAAATTAAAATTAATAATTACGTTTTTTTAAAAAAAATAATAAATAATTATTAATAATTTATAATTAAATTTTAATACGATCGAAATTTAAAATGATTAAAATGAAAAATTATTATAATTTTATTATAATAATAATTAAAATCAAATATTTAATGATGAAAATGATATGATATGATTATTATTTATTTTTCATATTAATTTCAACATTAATGTTTACATTTAATTTTTTTAAAATATAAAAAAAGTGAATTCATATGTTTTAAAATGATAATAAATTTGTGCATAACAATTGTTTATATGATCATATTTTAGCATTTATAACATTTATAACATTCTTTTGTTTCCGGCATTAAAACGTACAATTTTTAAGCGTATTTTATTACCATTAATACATTGATATGAATGAATATTTTCAATAAACAAAACTCTCACTGTTAACGTACTCATATCATTCATATGAACAGTGTTCATTAAACAGTCCTTTTGAATATTAAAAAATGATTTTCAATTTTTTTAATTATCATTTAACACAATTTATTTAATTTTATTATATATTTATAATTTTAAAATTTAATAATTATTAAATTGACATTTTCATAATGATAAATTAATGATAATTTATTTTTTTAAATTAAAAATATAAAAACTGTAAAATGTTAATAATCAAATAATAAATGAACGTAATTAATGTATAAATTCAAAAACATCAATATACATATACATACAGTATATTTCATATATTATGTCTAACAACAGATTTCACTCACAACACAAATGGAGCGGACATCAATCAGGTGTTGGACATAACAAATGAAATTTACTGTAATAAAATACCGCCATTTACAAATGACTCAAACTTTTATTGCATTAATAATACAGAATTATCATTCATTTAAAAGTTTATCATATAAAAATAGTAAAAAATGAGTGATAAATCTGAGCATAGAGTTTTTACACAGTTTTTTGAGATGCATTCATTTTGAAATGTAAATGTATGTATAATTAGAAAATTAAAAAAATATTTAATGATGAATATGATATGATATGATTAATATTTATTTTTCATATTAATTTAACATTAATGTTTACATTTACGGTCTAAAATTCGTTCATATAAAAGTGATAATTTTGAAATAAAAATACATTTTATTACGTGCGACGATCTAAATATATCATTAATTATATATAAATATTATATAATTATCTATAATTAGTATATTAAAAGAAAAAAGAGCATAATGTCGAAATCACCTCTTAAAGTGTTAGTGACGGGTGCCGCCGGTCAAATCGCCTACAGTCTGATTCCGATCATAGCGAAAGGGGAAGTGTTTGGTTCGGATCAGCCTTTAATCATATATCTAGTGATGGCACTAAGAAGGAATTCCGGGAAAGTTGGGAAGCTTCCCAATTGGGAATTTCTGGCAATTTCGGGATTCTATTTTTATTTTCCCTAAAAGTGCCATCACTACATACATCTTTTGGACATTACGATTATGGAAACGGTGATGAATGGCGTTGTTATGGAGTTATCGGACTGTGCCTATCCATTGGTCGATGACATAATCGCGACGACGGACGAAACGACCGCATTCAAAGACATTGATGCGGCTTTTTTGGTCGGATCCATGCCCCGAAAGGAGGGCATGGAACGGAAAGACCTTTTGGCCGCGAATGTTAAGGTATTCATTCATTTTATCACCATTTTTTTCGTCATTTTATTATAAAAATTGTTACATTTATGTATGAATCTATTCATTTATAAAATAATTTAATTTTAAAATTAAAATATTAATTTTTAAATTAAAATGATCATAAATTATGCTAAAAATTAATGACATAAAATAGCATTATAAAAGACATTATCACTTAAAATAATGACAATAATTTTATGCATTTTCA
>JAQIXB010000294.1:0-20287 GCA_034697405.1 Mesoplophora pulchra | reverse complement strand
TATATATGCTCATATTTAAGAGAAATATAATGGATAATAAACGTATAAATATTAATATATTTATATATTATTTATTCCAAAATAATTGAATAAATTTAGATCCTAAACAATGAGAAAATTATTTTTAAATAAAAATTTATATTTTTATTGATAATTAATATAAAATATTTTTTAAAATATAAATTTTATATTTAAACTTTTAGCGGAACCGTACTTCTTAAGGCCAAAATTCTGATCATGAAATGCTTTAAATTATAAATAATTTTTTTAAAATGATTTTTAAAGAATTATTTTATAATACTGATAACGATGGTATTAAGTATATAATTGTATTTTAATACGAATATAATATATGCTCACGTTTAAAGCATTGGTATTAAAATACAATAATGATCTTAATAGCATCGTTCATAGTAAATGTAATAATTGTAAACTGTTATTAAATATATATTCATATTAATGTTTTCTCAAATTATATTAACAGATACTAATGTATGCATAAATAAAGCAAATTCCATACGTAATGACGTATCAATCGGACCGTTAATTCAAAACGGAAATATGCAAAATGATGAAAAAAGGATTTTAATGTCCACGGGTGAGTGATTCATAAAGAAAATTAATTAAAAACAAATAATTTGATAATATTATAACAATAATTATAATGATGATGATATAATTATTAATAAATATTAATAAATGGATTATTGTTTTGGAGTAATGGTTTTTAAAGAATAATTTTTTAGTCCATTTATTTATGATAATGATACTGTGGAATGAGATTAGAATCAAATTTAGAAAACGGATATTGAATGTCGGGAAATGATGTTATACTATTGTTTTCCTTTCGGAAGAGATAAAACTTCCTTTTCACTTATTTATAGTGAAACATTCATATGTTCATTAATATTTATTCATTATTATCAATAAATAAATAATATCATTATTTTAAATTATTAATTATTAATAATTAATCATTAAATATAACGATTTAATAGTTTTAAATGCATAATGTATAAAGAGATTAAATAATCTGATTATTAACAAATGGAAAACGATGATTATACAATACTATTATAGGTTTAGATTTTTAAGTAAAGAATCATGATGATTATAATGATGATCATGATGATAATAGCAGTGTTTTGTTATATTTATATTATACTTTTATAACAAAAGATATACTGAATTTGATACTGATAATAGACATGCGTCAATCGATATTATTTCATTGATTGTGAATGCGAACATTTTAGTATTTATATTAACATTTTAACATCACTCCTCTTATGATAATAGAAGAACCAATCACTATTACAATAGCGTTTAATACTTTCATTGTTTCAGATCCAATATATTGGAATCGCGATTATGTAAGATTATGGATCGAATGGACAATTAAAGAGTATTCTCTCAATGATATTGACATAAATCGATTCAATCATTTTATGGGCAAAGATTTGTGTCGATTGACACGTGATGATTTTCATAAATTAGCAGATTCTAATAATGGTGAAATACTTTATGCACAGTTTCAATTGATAAGACAATGTAAGTTAATTACTTTGTATGTCTTTTATTATATGCAAAAATTAACTAAAAAGTTAACTAGCAAGTTTAAAAATTACATTAAAAAAGATTTATGAAATTTTCAAATAAATTAAAACTTTTATTTTATTACAAAATTATTTATCTAAACATATTTTTAACTTTTTTTTAAAGCATTTTTAAATTCATTAAATTTAACAAAAGAAAAGCAAAATTCTTCGATGGTATCGAATTTAACAAATCCATGGAAATATTCAGGTTTTATAATAAATTAATTTTTTATTTAAAAAAATTAAATTATATTTTATTTTATGATTAAACAGAAACGAATAATAAACCGTATTCTCAGAACACGATTCATAACAATGGTAATTCAGCGTCTTTTAGAATTGCAAAATCGGGTATGACATTCATTTACATTATAATTTAGTTTAACTTTAATTTTATTCATTATAAAGTAATTTTTTATATCATTATTAACGCGCATATAAAAATGACTCAATTTTAACATTTAAATAATTTTGAAAAAACATTTTATGATATATGTTCACTTTTATTGAGGTGTATAATGTTAACTTAACTTAACTTAACCTAAACCTGAACGGGCGATAAAAATTTTCTCACGCATAAAATTTCGATGTTTTTATAATACACTTCTTTCTCATAAAGTGTTTGAAAATAAACTATAGCATAAACTAGTAGATTTCGTGAGAGAATATAACTTAATTTCAATCACTGCGTTACATTCACATGAACATTAAATTTCAATGTGTTACATTTTGTCACCATCACTAATATGAATGACATGATTAACAGTTAAATTCAGTACGATATCAACTTTACTATGGTCCATTGGTTGCCTTTGAATCAACTATATGCTAGTCGCGTGTCGTACAATATGTGTCAATTAAGACGTGCCATGGCATTATGATAAAAGTTAAGGGAACTTTCCCTTACTCTTGACCCTCCTATTACCAAACATACACATCGTAAAACATTATTCCATTTCTCCTATTCATTTATTGCCCCTATTGTATTGTGCATTTTTCCTCATCATAGCACTAGTTCAACACTAGTTACTGTTACTGTTATTTAACGCATTTGAGTCGATATGTATTATCATAGGGAAGCCCATAGATGGCTGTAAATTGCATATAAAAGTTAAAAATCTTAATAAAGAAGAGAATCGATGCATTTCAGTGATTCCTTTTTTTAGTCACAGATCAATATTTAGTTAGAGGCTGCTGAGTGTTGATTCAGATGAAAGTTGAAATATCATAGAATAATATAAAATGCTCATATTTTGAAATGTCATATCCCTTTAGGAATAACCTTTATATGCTTTGATGCTTTCTTCGGTCACGCGTCAAATGAGACACTTTTTTGTACATTTCAAATACAATTTGCACGTGGTTCATGATAATAGTATACATGGAATAGTTGTTTTTTGAAAGGGACGAAAAGTTCTTTTGTTGAATAGGTTTTTCTAATGTACGTTTTTGCAAGTACATTGCAAGTACATGTTGGCTATTGACAATTCACTTGTTACTGGAGATACTTTCACAGGCATCAGTGGGTGTAAACCAATGTTTTTTGTTCGTTAATGCTCCGCTTACTTTTGACAGTGATCAAAATTCTGTGTGAGTTTTTTGCGAATATCCTTTTGTATGTGACATTTGTTAAGCGCAGCGCCGTACATTTGTCTGTTCAGTATGTGGTCATTTCTTTTCTTTTTCCATTCTTTAGCTGAAAATAAATCTCATTTCAGTGTATTATCATTAATGTATTTGAAGTTCAGTTTTAGAATAAACAATCGCTTAAGTATCAGTGGATCTTTTTAAAGGATAATCTTTGCATAGAAAAAGAAAGTGTATACTAAAAGAGGTTATATTATTTAATTGATGTTTACATTCATTTTTGCAGAGCGATGAGAGATGCGCAATTTTCAATGCTCATATCAAAGCACATAATGTAAAAGTATGTGTGTCCTATTTTTTGGTATATTAAATCTATAGTATAGTGTCATAAATATATTTATATATCTCAATGGGTTCTATCAATACACTTTTAATACCTCTGCACATACACTAGTATATTGCATACCATAGTGTTAATAATAATAATCATAGAGATTTATAGCATGAAACGCATATACTCAAAATACACAATAATGATGAGATGAGAAGCAACTTGCAGTGCTTTTAGTTGCTTTATGCTAGTACATTTATACTGGTGCCATAGCTTAAGGCAATGCTTTCATATGTGGCAATGTCAAAATATTATGAATTGGTTTACTCTCAAAAGCATATGGAAAATCGACAGCCAAAGCAAAGCCATCATCTATACAGTATGATATAATATCATGAGTAACATCACTAGCAACAGTACTATCATAAGCTTTATATATCAAAGCATAAATATCGCTCAGTATCACATTGGTATGTTTTGATTGGGTCTGTTTTGTGCCATTGAATAGTGAATATATTGAAATAGATAGAGACAGCTATGGATAGTGCTATTTCGCCGCGAGACGTTTATGTGGCCCTTTCAAATATCCCTTTATTCAATCACTTTTTGTATAAAGAATGGGAACTCATATATTGTGGTATTATATGGGAAAATATGGAAACTTTTTTCGCTCTATACATGAATGAAAAGTATGCTTTAACTGTGAAAGAGAATGGGCGTCGAAAAAACATTAACAGCATCACTATTCAATGATGCGGCGGCTTTCCTTTTCAAGAATAAAGTTGTCTTTTCCATCGCTATATGCACTGTATATGTGTTCCATATACAGTTAAACAGAATCTCTTTTACTGAAAGATGATAGTTTGTGATTCGGCGATCACTGTTTCTTTCATTCATTCACCATAATATCTTTTTTCTGTCAGAGCTGTCCTTTAATATTCTCATAAAAAGATAAGAATATTGTGGGCGAACTCTTTCCTCATCCCGAACTATACTATGAGTTAACTAAGGAAAGACTAAGCTAACTCCCGAGGATATCCCGACTTTTCCCTTTTCCTTCCTTTGAACAGCTCAGGCATACACTTAAACATAACTATTCTCTTCGATGATTTCATACAATTCATTACTGAAAAGATATAAATGTATAGAAATACATTATATGGCAGAGTAATGTAACAGTTTTGATTATATCATTAATATATGTGAAAATATCACTCATTAATTACAACGTAATGATTTTATTTATCTGATTTATGAAACAGAATAATATTTTATTTTTCATGTTTAATATAAAATACAATTATTTTTTATTATAATATAATACAATGCATTTATTAAATGCAATGTAAAGGCTCAGTCTGTTTCATTATTGATTTAAATTTAAAAATAATATTATAATTATTATGATTTTAAATTAAATTTGAGAAATACATTTGCATTTATAATAATTTGAAATTAATTTTATTTTCGCCAAAAAACTAATGATGAGACAAATGATGGTAAATAATGGTAATAATGATGTGCGTAATTTTATTTCAGTGATTTCAGTGATTACTGTTATATTACTATTACTTTGTGAATGTAATGAGTTTGAGGCCATTGTTTAAAAAGAGCTTTAAAATAGTTTATGACACATCGACACACATCGGGAGGGGATTCAAATACATGCGTAATGAAAATGAAAGTGCCAATGTAATGGTACATAAATGAATATTTTGACAGTACTGAGGGATCTAAATTAGTAATAAATTGAGAATCAATGCTCTGTGATTATTGCGCCCGAATAATATATATATATACATTGTGCTAAAGTAATTGCAATTTCTGATGTTCACTCTCTTCTATTACATCTCTCTGTACTATTACTATTACTATTACTAACATTATCCCCTTTCATTTGTTCTCTCTCTATTCACAACACACACATACCCATTTTCTTTTTGTTTTTACTGTATATTTATGTGATGATGTGTTTTTACTCACAATGGAGTCAATTCAATCATTTCATATTTCCTCTTTTCCTGTATCGTTAACTATCGGTAAACTAAAGGCGGTCAGAAGCGGAAGGAACTTCCATAGCTTCAACTCACTTCATCCGTTTTTGGGCATTACACATTTACTAATATATATTACATCATATCATGAAACAAAACTGATGATAATAATTTATTATTTTCCATTAAATTATTATGCATTTATTTCATTAATATTTTATTTTATTTATTTTTATTTATAAAATATTATATAATATTTTCATTATTAAATATTTATTTTTCCGATGATTTTATTTTTCAAAATTTAAAAGTTAATTTTTCTTCTTTTTGTTGTGCTGTTTTTTTACGTTAACTGATATATGATATGAAAGTATATTGTTATTGTTGTTTATCATATTGTTCTGTGTCTGGGAAAGTTACACAAAAAGTGTCCCATTTTATAGTTAAAGTTTCTTTTGTGTCCAAATACTGCAATGAATATGATTCTGTTGATCCTTTACCTCACGCCCGATCCATCTCAATCCACCCCCATCTAAAGCACTTACGGTACACGCTCTCTCAACATAAGGGGTTCACTTTCTCATTTGCATGGGACACAGCTTTAGTGTATTTAACTAACGTTACTGTATATTTGTTTATTCATATATGTATATACGGTTTACACAATAACCATGATGCAAATCGGATACAAACGTCAAACTGTAAACACCTTTAAACCGAATGTCCCTAACAAATTATTGGACTATGAAAGTGCACACACAGATCTCAATGTGCTATCATCGCATAACCATTATTACAGAGATGATCATGAGATCAGAGTCCAGACATTGAATGTGATGAATTCAGTCTCATGCCATGTCATTTCCTAAAAATCGGACTCAAACTGTTGATGGGATTAACGGACAATTGATTTACGATGCGATTGTAAAATGAATAAAGACTTTTGCATCACATTCACATTTCTTTATACACATGCATATGCTTTTTCAGCATAATATGCATTTTTTGCATATTATTTTGATGCGCATCGTTTCATTTGTTTATTCATATAAACACAGTTTATACGTATAAACTATATATGTATAAATAAACTAAAGTAATATATTTCACTGAAATTCTTTTGATCGAATCATTCTATGGCTATTTCTATGAATTGAATTTGAAATAAATAATGCGATAATTTATTGCATTTTGACTTTTACTATAAAAGTGCATCTTTTGTAATGGTCAATGAATGACTGTCTCTTCAATGGCATGGGCTATTTTTGAATATGGCATCATCTTTTGCTACAAAAGTGAAGGATCGAATAT
Source organism: Mesoplophora pulchra (assembly GCA_034697405.1). Classification (NCBI taxonomy): domain Eukaryota; kingdom Metazoa; phylum Arthropoda; class Arachnida; order Sarcoptiformes; family Mesoplophoridae; genus Mesoplophora; species Mesoplophora pulchra. The sequence goes on along the minus strand of JAQIXB010000294.1, from coordinate 13,466 downwards.
AAAGGACGGGGGTGTATACGGATAGTGTTTGTCAATTCATGAGGCGTACGCTTAGTTATTGTTGTTTTTTATCGAAAAGAATAGGGAACGCACATACATACATATCTTTTGTGTCATATATTCGAATGACAAATGATGAGAACACTCTTGCAACAGGAACCTTTATAATGAGTTATACTCACTATGCTAGTATTTTTGTGCTTAATTCTCATGTATATTACTTTCTCTTTCGCCTTAACATTCTTAACGGTTATCCATTACATTACTCACTGCCATTGAATTATTTTACATGAAATGATATAATAAAGAGTCAACTTCCATACTAACTAGATAAGTTATTATTGATAACATTTATCTCATATTACTATTATTATGAAAAAGTGTTCCATAAAATGAGCTCAAATGCGCTCAGAGGCAAAATTTTCACAAAAGTGTTACATATAAACATCGTTTGATAATGTTAATAGTAATAGTAATAGTGATACTAACTTAGTTAGCATTAAGCTTATTGTTCACAATTGGAAAAGAGAGGGTTATAATGGGTTTTGACCTAAAGCATAGTTAACATCGCGTCATATTGCAACGGTTTATCATTTTCCTTATTTTTGTAGAGTTTCATTTACAAATAATACTTCTTTTGTATGATTATACATTTACTATGTTTTGATGCTGAAAATACAATGAATGTTATATAATAGCCATAGATATATACATAATATTCAATGCTTTAGAGTCATGGCAGATTATGGTTGAAGTGAATGTATGAATAAATGAATGTATGAATGGGATGCTCATCACACTCATGATAATGATACTGCATATGGAACGGAATATAATTTGTTTGTATCCAAATGTGAGCCCATATCAAATTGATGTATCTGCGACCAACGGATTTACTAGTGATACTAGTGATGAGAACCTCCTAACGAATATATGCCAATATATACGAATATACAGTATCTTCGCAGTCACAAGTGCAACCTAATCCCTCGACTTAACGTTGCCACGTGTTGTCTCAGATGGGGACTAACGGAGCTTTGCACACCGCACACGTGGCACGTGCCAAAAGTGAGCGTCTCATTTCGATCCCTCAATATGAGTATGCCACATTATTGCTATGCTTATATATTGTAGAATATGTATGAAAAGGTCCTCATTTGATATGGAACATGCAAATCATGGGACAAAACACTGAAAATTGTTTTCTCTCTATTTTCATGTGTGTATATAATGTATTATAATGTATTATGTATTTATATACGGTTCTTCCAAAGCCCTAAAATACTTAACAATGCTCTTATTTATATGACAATATACAATACTATATTTACTGAGAATCCTCTGTTTTCATTCATAAATTTTATATATATAATGATAATAATGATAAATCTTTAAAATCAATAAATGAAACAAAAAATTACATTCATTCATTTATCCATTCATTGGATGAGATTTTCGCATCTTTGTAATGTATGAATTTAGCATTAATCCGCATCATATCTGATGCCGGATTTAACACATTTATGATCATTTCCTTTTAGAGTTTTATTATTTAATGCAAAATATGTAATCGTTTCACGTTTTAATATAAAACGTGCATATTTTTTATTATTCCGACACTTATATATTATTCATTGAATATGGCTTTTGTCAAATGTTTAATCATTTTACCGTACTTAAAGCGCATATCAATAAACAAAATTGTATCATATATACCTGTGTATGTACGTATGTATAAATGCATAGTAATTCATTGTCACACATAATATTCAAAATGCAATTGAATATTATGAAAATATTAGAAAATTCACATTAAAAGTTGAGAATCGGAAGTGATGTTCATATTCACAGCAAAGGTAAAGTAATAGCTATGATAATGATCAGTGTGCTCATTACTTAAGGGTTTTGTGGTCCATAGTGTCTAATTCATTAACTAGTAGACATTAACTAGTAGTTCCCACCCAAAAAGGTCGCAATATGTGATTTCCATTGGAGAGTAATGTTTGTTAGCGTCGCATCACCATTGGCTCTTTGCATTCATATGGATCTGTATGAAGCGTATAATGCTTCTCAATGTATGTATATACGGCTCACATTTAGTGTTTTTAGTGCTGAATAAAAGTACAATCGATATGATCGTACATGCTCTAAATCTTTATATATATACATATATATATATATATATATATATAAATGAGTAACTCTATCATATACTTCTCATCAACTCACTCATCCATACCCATGTGAACTTTTAAGAGTTATCCATATTATAATATACTAATGCTGTATATGCATTTAATTCTATAGTGTCATAATAATTTCCACAGTGTTTTAGCACTTTAATTGTTTCGCATCTCTTCCGTCACTCATCGCACATCACATTCATTTGAATATTGTGTTTAAAGCACAATCCTCAGACTTATAATTTGTGACTTTTCTCTTTATGCTCTCAATGCTTTCACTTAAAGTGACTAAAAAAGTTTATTCTATTTACATACCATCCTTTTGACTTTTAAAAGAAATTTTACAGTATTTTTAAATATTTTAAAATAAAACCATAATTTTAAGTAAAAAATAATAAAATATCGCATTTTTTATGCATAATAAATTTTAAACTTTACATAAACTTTGAATTTTAAATTAATTAATTTTAAAATTAAAATTAATAATAATTCAACGATGCTCTTTACGGGTAAAGTTTTTATTAAATATTTTTTGAATTAATAGGTTAATTTGTAAATAATTTATTATAAAAATTTATAATAAATAATTTATTATTATCTTTTTAATTTATTTAAAAAAATAATAATTAACTTTTTAATTAAAAAATTCACAATATTTTCAAAAACTTTTAAATTCATGCATATTTAATTATAACATTGCATTTATTACAATTTTAAATTAATATATTTTAAAAAATTAAAATATTTATTATAATATATAATTATTTGAATTATTCAATTAATAAATTTAAAAATATTTTTATACTTTAGAAACGTCTTATAAAGGAGCATGGGGCTCACCATCACCATCTCCAAATCAGGGTGAGTGTACTTTTGCTATTTTATTTGTATATAATATTGTATTATTCTCTTAAATAAAATATTATATTAAATAATATATTATTATTAAAATAAAATATTAATATGTCAATGACTTTATTAAATTTAAGAAAAAATATTTTTCTCATTCCTTTGGTATAAATGATTTTATTTTTATGTTTTACTAAAAAAGTGAATTTTTTGTTCATAAAAGAGCCGTGAAAATGTATAAAAAGAAAGTAATGCTTTTCTATTCGCAGATTGCAGCTCTCATTTCCGTACCTAAATCCAATTTGACCATTGCTGACTTAAGCTTTACAAATGAATACTATGTTTAGGCTATGTTCAAATAAAAATTATAAAAGAGAACCGCTCTTTTTTATTATTGCTAATGTATACTATTGCTAGTATATGCTATTAAAATTACTTTTTTATAATATCAACATACGTATAAATTTATTTGTTACTAAATTACAATTTTGTCGTATCAATAATAATCTTTGAAAAGTAATTATAAAAATAAAAATATCACATATAAAATAATATAAATTTTACAATAATTTTTTATGATTTAACGCTAAAGTTCAATGATGCATTTCTTTTTATTGTTAATGTTTAAATCTCATTGAGGCTCAGATGTTCATTCATAGTAAAGTCAATTATTATTCATTTTAATAATAATGATACCATTGTTTTCCCATCGTTATGCACGAAATATTATCGTGAGAATATACTTATTAATGAATGAATATTGATTTAATTGTGAATTAAAAATTATTAAATATTTTCACAAAAAAGTGAATGTTTATTTTTAATTCATAATATTAATGTGATATATGTATATAAAGTAATTCATCTAAAATATTAATTGCATGTCTCAATGACAATAGAATAGGATATGGGGTCAAATATTAAGCGTTTGAACTGTTATAATCTAAGCTGACATTTCAACTTTTGCTTTTGGCACACCCAACAATGTCCATTGTAATTTTTATCATAATATACGTATGAAAAGAATTAAACATTAAAAGCTTTCATATTCATTTTTTGCTCTTTTTACTTTTTTCATATATATATACACATATGTACTAACACAATGCGTATAATATTTTTTAAGTGTGAATGTGTTTTATATGTTTTATATAGTTGTATTAGTTGTGCTAGTATTAGTATTAGTATTACAGTTGTAGTATTATGTACTAGTACTAGAATATATTTACTATTCGCTGTGAAACGTCGTGCGGTGCCAAAACTCAGGTGACAAATTGGTCTGTTTACACACATACTAACTTTTGTGGGCGTAATGTTAACAGTTTCGCGCGTGCATTTTTCGTGCATGTTTTTTAACAGCATTTTGCTTTTTTCAATATTTAAGAGAAAACGGTATATACACACATACAAAAAAATGTATATTCATGTTTTTAGCATATATACGTTTATATATACACACATTTAAACTAATGAATGGATCGGTCTTTTCATTTCATTTTCATTGTATGTTCAGCATAATGCTTTATAATGAAATAAATTATTAAATCACATTTTTAAAAATAATTAATCTGCAGACAGTGAAATTCATTTTAGCATTTTCATTATGCTTTAATTATTTGTAAAAAATTATATAATTAAATATTAGTTTATATTTTAATTCATTTCATTGTCATTTTATAAATTATATTTTCATATTTTATTAAATTATATTTCAATTTATTTCATTCATATGTTTTTATTTATAAAAATTGTATTATTATGATGTGTAATACTTTTGAAAATTATTAATTCATATAAAATAATGTTTTCATTTTATATTTAAATTTATATGTAATTTTTTTTATTATTACTTAATTATTGAATAATTCATAAATGTTTATATATATTATATATAAATATATTATATAGTAATAGAAGCAATTATTGCTAGTTTGTCAAACCATTAGTTAGAGATATGAAATAAACAGTTATTTACCATTTATTACTTATAAATTATTTCTTAAATAATAATAAAAAATATAAATATACTATGGAATGATGACACGAAAAAGGGGCACCAATGGCATGATAATGGTTAATGCATTCACTTTTATTCTCAAAATACATCATACACAATGAATGAGTGACTAAAAAGCAGTGTAAAAGTGCTTTCGGGTGTTATGAGTCTACAATGACGTGCTCAGATGCGTGAACCTCTTTCTAATGCATGCATTCATTTTAATACATATGAAGTCCGATATTTTTGGCACGCCACACACTAACACTACTCAATTTGCAAGTTGTTAGTTTGCTAAATATTTATACTATAATGTGCAAAATTCATATATAACAAGTACATTATGCTCCTTTATTATTATCGTATTATTATAATAATAGTTTAGTCCATACGCTATTATTCATACATACATAGTTATGATATGCGTTAAAACTCCATTCTCTACATATGTCACTTTTCATTTATTTTATGTTTTAACTCTTATATTATATTTTTCAACAATAAAATGAAATGCACTATCGAAATCACAACATTAGTTTACTTTTTACAAATCTACATTATGGTTACTAATTTGATGTGTATTATCTAATAATAGTACAGAAAATAACCGTTATTATTTGTATTTTACATTAAATTTGATTCTAATCACGCATACATTAATATTTCCAAAGCTATTCTTTTATTGACCTTAACTATTATCACTATTACCAATAGGGTAAAGTTTCTTTCATTATCAATGATACATCGCGTGTCATGTCATCTGTACATTATTAGCTTATTTAGCGATAGTTGTATACTAACATGTACTAGCTTCTACTAACTATAGAATAGCATTATTAGAGAATGATAGTAACAGTTAAACTCATTTTGATCCGCTCTTTCATTTTCTCAATAACATTATGTTATCGCCTCTCTATACATTTGATACATGATTCTCATTATCATTTTAAATTTAGGATATCACCATAATACAATAACGGGAATGACAAAGGCATCGGCTCTCGACGCACATACTCATCCACATCTTAGGAACATGCAAGGTATATACTAGCATTTTACTAGCATATTCATACCAAACTTATATAACAACTTACATACTTGTAAAGTATGTATGTAATACTTATTTACGATATATATTATTCTGTATATTCTTTTAAGTAATGTCTATACATATCTTATTAGAAATGTAAATCTTAATTTTTAGACATAATTTAGTTAATAATAAACAATAGAAATGTTTCAATATAAAAGGAGATGCTCTTTCATTTTGACATTCGCCCTCTCAATTGATATTCTATTCCCGAATTGAATGGACTTCAATTTACGCATCATCGCACCCCTACCATTGTATACATGTATATACTTACCATATATTGTGATTTCGATCTCTATTTCTATCTATTGCTAGTATACAATGAGATTTCTGTTTCATGTTCTCAAAAAGTTTACATACATAAGTTACATAAAAATTAGTATATCGGAAGACATGAGCCGAATGATGTATTTTCATGTAACAAATGCATGAAAATGTCCATTTTTTTGTGTATTTTGCGCAAAATCTATCGAAAAAATGGAAAAATAAAATCCTTAATCCAAAGTATATATAAAATCTATAAAATCATTACTTAGTTTATCACTTATATACTAGATTTATACTAAATATATATGTAATAATAAAATATCGAATATAATAAAATATAAAGATAATACACACGAAACTAATCTGTAATTTTATAAGTATCTAATCCTATTATAAGATATGCGATGCCATTTTTATATGATATAACATAATGTTAAATATAATATTTGAGCGCATTATACGAATGATGTCTTTTTTATTGAAATAAATCATGAATCTCATCATAAACATTTCATACGATTGTATTATCCTAACATTTAACACATTCTGTTTCCATTTTTATTAACACTCAATATTTTCCCATACACTTTTTTAATATGAATTTAGTCAAAAATCGAGAGCATAGTGTAGTAAAATAACATAAATTTAGTTTTACTGTGATAATGATTTAGATATTTTATTCAATATATAAATAAATAAATTTATTTTTTAAATTTATTCAGAAATAACAATGTTATTATAACATTAATATATTAAACATGAAATTGAATGCTAAAAAATTCACTAAAATCATTCACTAATATTTTATTTAATATATACTATATAATAACATGTATATTAGTATATTAGTATTTATTTTAGTATCATGCAGACAAAAATATTGAGTATAATTATATATTTTTTACAAAATAAAGTTTCAAAAGAATTTTTAAAAAAAATTCCATCATCATTATGAATCGAGAAAATGATCCTCCGATAGAATGGAACATTCATTGTAACGGAAGATCAATTGAGTCACTACAGAGTGACTATAAATTCCGGAGAGGAATTGTTGAATTCGTCGTCAATTTCCTTCATTCATCCGGACCTTTCCATGGAAAAACTAGTGAATCTAGTGAAACTAGTGGAAATAGTGGAAGCTCTTCTTAAGCCAAAATCACGTGCATTGCCTCATGATTCTTCAATTACAACACTCAATAGTTAATAACTGCATAACCGTTTCGGATGTTTCCATTTCAAATTATTTTACACATTTATTATTATTATTATTTAAGTCTATCGTTTTTTGTCATTTTTGCGCTTTTTCAAGCGTTTAGTATTAAATAATTGAGAAAAACTTTTGAAAGTATTGCTTTTCATGTATATTTTTATAGATTTTCATGTGTTTTTTTCTTTTGTGTAATGATTACCATAGACGTTCTTTAGCTGAGTAAACACATAAAACAATGCAAACACTGTTTTAAATGAAAGTAAACGTGAACCGAAACCGCAAACATTAATGTATAGTCATATGTGTAAATTATACATTAGATATTGAACATTATGAGTGATGATAATATAACTTTTTGATTACACTTTACTATTATTATCTATGCATTTCCATATCCTATAACTAACCAATGACTAACCATAACTAACTTATTGTACCCATCATCATCTGTACCCATGAAACATCATTTTATGTTTACATAATCATGTGATCCTTATTTTAGACATTAAATTGAGGGAAAATGTCATATTAAATTACTAATGGAAAGGGACTTATATAATGATAAATATAATTATTCCATTTTTAGTTAGTAATGCACGTTTACTTTCATACAATAGATCAATATTGCGAGTAATAGCAATATTACTAATAAAATATAGAAATGTCTTTAATTTTATATGTATTTTTTTTATTCGTATGCAGATCCGTATCAAATGTTTGGTCCCACTAGTAGTCGTTTGGCTAGTTCAGGTAAATATACACTCAATAGACATATTCATTCAATAGCCATATAATAGTATGATTCATTGTATTATGCGCAATTATATAAATGTATATAAATATATTTCATCAGAGGCATGATTGAAATTTACGTATGAACATTAAAGAGAAAAACGTGATTATGATTTTGATTCATTCATTTATTGAGTCTCTCATTTCATTTTAATACATTTTCTCTTTAAATGGAATTACGTCTTTTTATTAATGAATCATATTAACATTTTCATTTTTATATCAAAATTTATTTTAATATTCTTTTTATTTTATGATTACATTTTCTAATGAATAATTTATTATATTTTAATAAAAGTAAAAAATTTTAATGATAAACAAAATAATTAAAAAATATATTAATATTTTGCAAAATTTAAATGTTTTTTGCATATAAAAGAGTACACATATAAAAGTTATTATTTGAAAATTTCCAATAAAATTAAACTCTCATAATATAAAGGAATATAAACAATAAAATAGCCGCGGAAACAATGGGAGTTCTTAACTCATAAAACAGGAAATATGAATCGGGAATGATGATAGAACATGCAATTTTTCCGAATGATGCTTTTTACATTAAATATGAAATTATTATAGAATTTTTTATTATTACTATTAATTTTAGTTAATATTACTAAAAACAAAGTCAGCTAAAATTTATATATATATATATACAATAATAATTTGAGATAAATTTTATAAAATTAAGAACACGATCCTTATGTTTCCTGAATTTATATAAAATAAATCACGCATACATATTGTATGTTAAATAATTTCATTTTATACATTCGTTTCTTTTCATTATAAATTTAAAATTTAATTTATTTAAATATAATATTTTATTTGAATTTTCGAACATTCTAAAAATTCAAATATTTGGAAAAATTAATCATGATTTAATGTGAATATTTTATTATAATGAATAAAAAAATTAATTTTTTAATGATAATTTTCATATTTTCAAAGTGTTAATGGAAAATTTCCTTTTTAAAGGCTCAGGACAAATCCAATTATGGCAATTTCTATTGGAACTACTCTCAGACTCTGGGAATTCCAATTGCATCACATGGGAAGGAACAAACGGGGAATTTAAATTAACAGATCCCGGTAATGACAAAATCTTATACTTTCAATATTTATGCGCATTTTAAATTATAATTTAAATTATATTTTTAATTTTTTACAATTTTTTTTATTCATATCATAAAAACGATAATTTAATATTATTATGAAATTAAATATAAACATAAATTATGATTCAATTTTGTTAATGTCTATGAATTGCGATTTTATTTATAAAAACATGAAAATGAAAACGAAATTATTATAATAAATAATGAAAGAAATTTTTTATTAAAAATGTTTTATTATTTTAATATAATCGAAAATATATTGTATAATATATAAATAATATATTTGAGTTTTATATAATTACAATTCATATACACACCTCTTTTATTATTACATAAACGGCACCCTCAAAATTAATAGATTTTATTTGAAACGAAAATTTTAGTGAATAATGGCACAGTGCGATCGATTTGTATTTTGATTCTGAAACTATTTTTATGAAAAAACTATATTATTATAGTATATTATTATAGTTCTATATTAACACTTTATTTATATACGATATTAGAATTTATGAGTTCGTTTATGTTCTAAAAGATTATACAATACACTAATACAGTATGTACGATTATGTGGCCGCATCAATTCTCAGAATAATGCGTTATGCTTATGTTTGATATGCTTAACATATACACATATGCGCATTATTCTGCGCATCGATGCGGCCAGATAATCGTACACACCGTATATACACATCGTACACACTGTATATATATAAAATATATATGAATTTAAAATATTTTCTAAAAATTGCAGTACATATTGACCATACTTATGCATTATTGATTTTATATAACACACATACTAATTTATACTAAAAACTGCACATTTAGTTTATTTCAAATTTTTTATTTGTTATACATTAATGCTATGATATGTAAATATTAAATATGAACTAAATACTAACAGATGAAGTCGCGCGACGATGGGGCGAACGCAAAAGTAAACCGAACATGAACTATGATAAACTGAGCCGTGCGCTCCGCTATTACTATGATAAGAATATAATGACGAAAGTCCATGGAAAACGATATGCATATAAATTTGATTTTCAGGTATTTATAGACAAATATTTTAAACATTTACTAAAAAAATTAATATTTAGTATCATAATCATAATTATAAAAAAAATTGTAGATAAATATCAATAAAAAAGATTTTTAATTTAATGAAATAATTAATAAATTACAGTACGCTTAATACCTTATGATCAGGGTGTCCAAAAATAGTCAAAAATTTTGCTATATACACTTTGTAAGGCATTTTGAAACAAAAAACTTAAAAAAGGCAACATTTTCATTGCTCAAAACTCTATTTTTGATAGATATGGATGCAAACAAAATATTTCTTTAATGTTTTTAAGTTAAAAAAGAGGCATTTGCCTTAAATTGGACATCCTGTTTATGATTAATGTATACTAACACTATATTGATAATGAATGAGTAATTTTCAGTGTTCCGAAAAATACTCCGGATTTTTCTTGTTTATCTGCTTTTAAAAGTTCTATGAAATTGGGAACTTTGAAATTTTAAATTCCCTGATTTAATGAGCATATTGCATCTGTAACTAGCGTATTCTATTATATACCATTATATATTATCGCATACAATCATATAGACATTGAATAAAATACAAATGATGGTGTATTTTCAGGGTTTAGCTCAAGCGACACAACCGACAGCGGCAGATCCATCGGCATATAAAGCTGCATATCAATCTGCCGATTTGTTTATGCATCCATCCCCGGGATATCCCCATCCGGGAACAGCCGCGTGTTCCGATACAAAATTTAAGCATTTAAATTTTGCTGCGGCCGTACATAGTGCGAGCATTTCACCATCGGCATCGGGAAGTATATTCCCATCGGCGACGACGTATTGGAATCCCGGAGCCGCCGCTAATTTATATTCGAATATCGCCGCAGCGTCCGCGACACATCACGCGACGATGCCCCATCATCATCATCCCGGTCATATGACGTCACATATTGGTTCATACGCACATTATGCATGACAATGAATGCGTTAATAAAAAGCGCTGTTAATTGTTATATTAATGGAAATGTATGAAATGCCATCATTTTCAATATCTTTTGTCGAAAGTTAATCATAATATAACAAAACTGAAATCGCCATAATACGAAAGTTAAGCATTAGATTCTAATTTACTCATTATAAGTTTTTTAGAATTAAAAGATATGACAGTATTTCTTTGTATTTATTAAAAATGCTGATAATTCACTAGTCTTTAATTGGCCAAAAATAAACTTAAATATGGTGATAATAAACTATATATATAATATATAAGTGTGTGTTTATTACACTTTAAGTGACAATGTCACTTTACGTCGTCCATACCTTTTGAGGCATTCCAAATCTAACTATATACTAACAGATTTAGATTAACTATAGATTTACTAAAATTATTAAAAAGTTAGAATTTAAATATATTACTTAATAAACTGAGTTATATATCGATCTTTATGTATAGATACAAATAATGTTAAATGCTTTTTAATGATAAACTTTAAATGAAAATCATTAAAAATATTAATCGTGTTAATTCCTATTTAGTTGACTTTTAGAATCAGTTTCTAGTCACATTCTCAATCTCATTTTAGATTAAATGAATATATATCATTTGTACTTTTTTGTCACGTGTTTATTTTACTTTAATTTTTTATCATTTTTTACTTTTACCACAGTTACAAATAAATGTTCGATGTAAATTATAAAATAAAAATATATATTTCAAATTATAAATAATTAAATATAATAAATTATTTATAAGTTTATTATTACACTCATTTATACTAAAAATATGGAATTTAATAAAAATTTGTTCATTCTTTAAATACAAAATAATATTTAAAGAAATTATTTGAATTTTTTAATTTTAGTGCATTTTTGTGCCTAAAATATTCTTTAAATTTTTAATTATGTTCATTCATAAATAGATATGTATTTATGTATTTTTAGATGTATATGCATACATTAATATATTTAATTTTTATATTTATTTCAATTAAATTTTGTATTTTATATTAAAAAAAATAAAATTTTTAATTTATCGGAATCATAATAAATACTAACACTAATTCCAATGATTTATATATAAATACGTATCTTTTTTTCATTTTTTTTTAATTTTTGCATCTGATTTTGTCATTATTTTGGCTAATTTTGCACCTCAATTATTTAATACAATTATTATCAGTAATATATTTTTGTGTATTTAAATATATTTAAATATTTCCTTATCACACATGTATCATATGATTTGTGAGCTTTAGGCCCACATTTGTAATTTAAATATTTTATCAGCACATTCAATATTTAGTTTATTTAATTTCATATGATTTTTATTTATTTTTTTATTTGTAAATGATATGAACGTATTTTAACTAAAGGTATGAATTATTAGTTTATTATTTTTATCTAAAGAAATGCATTTTTAAATTTGATTCATAATAATTATTTATTTTTTTTAACTTTTATCATAAAAATTTAGTTCAATATGCTATAAGTGATATTACTCAGAGAAACATCATCTCATCATATACCTAATAATATACTAAATAATCATTATTAATAATAATGTGGAATAATAATAGCGATATTAATGGGTGCATAAATATTATATATTTTCAGTATGACTATATTCTTCCTCTGTACTGTCATTAACTCACATTACGCGTCATATCGATTGTGTCGGGAATTAGTGAATGTAATAATTAATATTTCATGATATTGCACCATACTTTGAACGTCGTGATTTAAATACCATTGTTACGGAGTCCATCATTATGAAGTAAGTTAATGATATGATAGATTAGGAATTGCATTAAACCAATGAAATGATAGTATTTCGTGATTTTTCCATTTATGAGTATCCGTTGTATTCGTTAATATTTCTATAACTTATATATACTATAGATACGGTAATATCTAGTCATATGTA
>JAQIXB010000293.1:0-20321 GCA_034697405.1 Mesoplophora pulchra | reverse complement strand
AGTGAATCCGAAGCCATCCCCTAATGTCGATTGTATGTAATTCATTTCCTTTTCCAATCGTCCACCGTCTGATCATTAATCAAAAGTAAAGAAAACAGCGCATTAACAGAGTTTAAGAAAATGAAGAGAAACATGTTAATGTGCATATCGATCAGGATTAAGATGGATTAAGACGGTACTGACCCTCGACCCATAATCTCTCGACATTCGTTTCCATTGTGGCGGATTTTAGTCCCACACAAAAAGTGATAAGTACTAAAAGGCCCACAAAAACGACTTTTCCTGCGTTCTTTTGTATAAAGCATCCCAAATCGTGCAGATACGACTGTAATTTGGTCCGCACCCATAGTGCTGATCTATTACCAGAAGCTTTTCCCTGCAAATGTAATAGCGAACGAATAGTAAATAGTTAATGTAATGTACGTATAGAGACGTTCAATGTGATGTCTCAATTATCATCCCCATTTTGGTTCCTCTCTTCATACATACGTATATAACATTAACACACACATATATCATAAATCCATATAATTACACATTTGTTGTTTATAGAGAGGGATAAAGAGAGGGATCGAATTCTTTTTCGAAACGGTAATTGACGATAATTAAGACATTAGCATTATATGATAATCATTACCTTTTCGATCTGAATGAGGGCAGTGTGTGCATCGACGTACGGTGTCCGCGTCAGAAATGCCACATTCGGGACGTTCGAATCACATGACCCGTGATTCCCTTTATTATTATCCGAAACTGCGGACGATGATACGGCACTATTATCAAAGTTTAGTTGTGTCATGATCATTTTGTCGCGATACAAAAATCCATTATGTTCCAATGGATTCTAAAGCATAACCCCGATACTATGCTATTATGGTAATAATCGGGGATTCCGAAGATTTAATTGTTGTTAATGATGATAATGATGATGGTGGTAAAAGTGTGGCGATTCTTTGGCGATTCATTGATGTGTGTATACTTTTTGAGCATAGGATTGAGATCTCAAAGGTAAAATGCTCATGTTAAGTGTATAATTGAGTATACTTTTGGTGGCGATGGTATACTTTAATGGTATACTTTTTTAGTTTACGAAAGTTGGTGTGTGTTCACATTCAATAGCAAACAGTGTATTACATTCTCCACAAATCTGCAGTATGACTTAGACTAAGACTAAACATGACATATTCACAGTCTCCTCCTTTCATAGTGTTTTCTAAGCATAGCTGAGGTGATTGATTACTGTTTTCCTCTGCGTTCATTGGTCACTTCACTCATACTCTCATAGTCGGGGCCTGAGTTTAAGTGTTGGTCGCCCATCAGTAAACCATCTACTAAAGCATCTACTATATTCTCTAGTACATTCTCTAGTATATTCTCTTATAGTTTATTCTCTTATATATTCTCTTATAGCATATTCTTCTCTATAGTATAGTATATTCGTGTGTAAGCGCGTTGGTATACTGTAAGCCCATCTAGTAAAGCATCTACTATAGCATCTACTATAGCATCTAGTGTGCATCTAGTATGCATCTAGTAAAAGCATGGGACCACACATGATGATTTTTTCTCTCAAAAGAGAGTAGAAATTATAAAGTTAGAATATAGCATGGGGTCTCCAAACTTTTTTGTCACCGATGCCAAAATCATGCCCAAAATATGTCAAATGTTTAATCGTGTGTCACAAATGATAGTTCATTGTGAAGAGACTTTTTTAGTAAAACATTAACTTTTTTTACATTAATATACTCATATTTTAATTATACTGAGAAAATATGTGAATGTTCAAAGCACAATAATAATAAAAGTGATGGTTATACAGTGAGAGGTTAGAGTATAGCGCAGGGTAAAGGCATAGTGAGGCATAGTACAGGCATAGTAAAGGCATAGTACAGGCATAGTACACACAATTAGTGTACCCTCTGAATATAGATTACATTACACGCGAAATCGATGTGTGTGGCGCTGAGGTCATGAACGCAGAGATTCGCTTTTGAGTGTCCATCAAAGTAGTTGTGCATCAACTAGCATCAACTATGAAGTTCCAAGTTTTAAGTTCTTCCCCTCTGTTCAATAAGCTGATCACAGGTTAAAAGCGGGCTAAAACTAGGCTAAGCTTTTCTTTAGCATCCCCCTCTAGTAACTCATTGGGTGGTCTTTGAAATATCCTACGCCAGTATTGTATTAAATCATTCTGTCGGTACGAATTGTGAGGACACTGAAGAAATTTCATTTTCAATACAAATTACACATACGTACACTTACATTGTGCATGCATAGTGTATGTACACACTGTATATACACACTGTGTATGTACACACTGTTTGTATATACCAACTTTTTCAGTATCAAATATTCAATTCTATTTTCGTCATTAATTTTTATTAAATTTAATTATCATTATGATTATTTACAAATGATTTACAATAATATGATGTATAATTTCAGATGAAAAAATCATTATAAATTTTAAAAAATACAATTATCATAAAACAAATAATTAACAAAAGAATTTTAAAATTTCGTAATATATTTATAATTATTTATAATAAAATAATATATATATATTGAAATGTATATATATACATATATATATTTCAATTGAATACACTATGAACTAAATTATTTAAAATAAATTAAGCGATTTACTAATTTAGGAATACATTGTTATAAATAAAAGACTATTATCATCATCAATTTCCGCACATTAATGTTCATGATGATCATGATGTGATTAAATTATCGTCAATCACATAATCGCGTGAAAAAAGTAACAAAAAAACTCGTCCTATACTTTGCTATGTCTTCATTCGTTTACCACATACTGTATCCATCATCATCATTATCAAATGCGATAAAAAACCCGAGAATCGTCAGAAACACCACCGAATTACCGAACACTATCAATACACATGCGCCCACTTTTATCTAAAAATATTCATTTTCTTATTAATTATGAAAAAATATATTCATAATGAATTATGAAAAAAATATGATAATAATATTTAGACATTTATCTTTGAATCATGATATGATAATTTAATATTATTTATTACTGTGTCTGAAAATGCAAAATTTTCTTTTTTTAAAATTAAAAACTCAGAAAAGCGATACATACGATACTATCGCCGATGATAGGTGCACGCGCGAGGATTATCGGTAATCCATATGCGGATATCACAATTCCGGCGGTTAAAAACAGAGCCAATTCTTTACATGCGTTACTCGACCCGACATCGTCCTGATACCGTCGCGCGATCATTGTCGGTAATGGCGCTAAAATGTAAAATATCACCACGAAAAAGGGCCACCATGACCTACAACAATACATACCACACTTTTATCAGTGTTTAACATCTAATAATATATACATACCCATATATTTGCAATGCACAGCCCAATACCACTAATGTCATTCCGATGGAACCGAAAAATGCCAAAAGAACCAACCTTTAGACGCATTTATCATTATTAAATTCACATTTTTTTATTCAAAAAATTTTTGTTTTTAAAACTCACGCTATAAGTTCATCATCATTTTATTAGTCCATTGAAATGATGCGATAAAAATCATATATGAAAAAATATGAAATATATATATATATATAAAATGATCATCATTATTTAATATTAATTTTAATAAAATTTTATAATAAAATTCATTGTTTTATCATTTGAATACCTTTGATCCCTGCCATTGTTGTGACTTAAATGTGAGTAATTTTTTAAATTAAAATTAATGTTTAAAATTTTATTAATTATTTAATATATGAAATGAATAAATGAGTGAATGAATGGAAAATGAATTTATTGATTTTAATAATATTTAAATGAATTAAATTCAATGAAATATTAAATAACAAAAAACAAAACGTGAGTCATTAATTGTTTATTACAATTTGCAAATGACAGAACATATTTATGATATGATGCGACGGACCACAGAGGGGAGCACCTTTACTATGCTTTTGGTATACGTTTAGTTATTCTCTGCCCTTTAATTTTATCACAAATTTTTATCATAAAAATAAATATTATCCTAAAATTATCAAAAATATTTTTAAATAAAATTCAATTATCATTTATTATATATTACTAATTTTTCACTAATATATTAACATAAAATGTTAAGATATTTGAATACATTTTTATTTATTAAATTTTAATCATTAAATTATTTATTTATTTTTTAAAAAATATAATATTAAACGTTATATTTTGATGATTCTTAAAAAATACAAAAGAATTATAAACGCGAATTAATACACACATACCATATTTTGGTAAATAAACTATGATATAATTATTAGTGAATGAAGATATAATGGTAAAATAATAAAAAAATATATTACACTTAAATAACTATATTATTTTAGTACAGGAGAACCTCTTAAATTGAACATAAATTTTAATTTAGTATCATTTCATATCACTATAATTATTTATGATTATATTTGATTTTTATTTTAAAAATTATTTTTAAAAATATTATAAAACTTTTTAAAGATTATGTATGTCATTTCTTAAAAATTAATCATCATTAATATTTATGAATAAATAAAATTTAAACATAAAAATAAAATTTAAAACAATATTTTTTATTAAAATTTATTTAAATTATATTTAAATATTGTTTTATGTTTAGAGAATGTAATAGTGATAGTAAATTCCTGAGGAAAGTAAATTTATGGTTTCTCAGCATTCCCATAATCACAATGATAAACATATACAAAGTATAGGACAATACATTCTAACATTTCCTCACTTTTCACGCTTAAAATTTCCTTTGAAATTTTCTCATTTTCTCAGACCCCAAAAAATTGTTCATTTATTATTATCTCAAAATATAAGTGATTTTTCAAATTATGTTTAAAATATAAAAATAAAATATTTATATATACATTCATTAGAAATATTCATGTATAAAAAGGTACGAATTTTTCACCATAAAACTAATGCACGCACAGTATGACTTTTTTGAAAGTGCGTCCTATGATTATGTGCGTATGTTATAATTAAGAAATTATGTGTGAGAAAATTATTAAAAATTACACAGTATAATATTACGTAAATTTCAATAATATAATTTCACTAAAAAAAGTTATACTTTAATTTAATGTGTTCACTAATGCTATTCATTCTTTAGATTCTTAAAAATTAATATTTTAAAATTTTTTATCACTTAATTTAGATTTAGATTTTAAATGCATTTTAAAAATAATTGATTATGAGAAAAGCTTTTAATTTAAGTTTTATTTATCTATTTATAGCAATAGCATTAGTATACTCCAATCATAAGTAAATGCTTACGAATGTACTATGCCTGTACTATAACAATGGTACTCAAAATGTATACATTTATGGATTATTTATTTATAAATTAATAATAAACCTTTTCAATGATGTGTAAATCAATAAATTTATTTTACCCTTTTACCTCTCATGTACATTAATGTCAATGTCATTATAATTTAAAAAAAAGTACATCGTGATATAATAGCATATAAAATGAAAATTTAGTAATTATCAAATTCACTGTTTATCTCGAGACATACTTTCATATAAATTCCTTATTTTAAAATCATTTTATTAATATTTTAATGCATACATTTTTGTCTCATTAATTATAAATCATAATCGAAAAATACTTTTTTTTGACTATGATTAAGTGATATTTTTCATGAAAAGTTTATTATGTTTTTATTTTAAAAAATTATTAAAATATTTAAATTATAAATATATTAATATTTATGAAAAGAATCATTGTAATAAATTAAAAAAGTTTTTCGTAATTCTTTAGTACTGATATTATAACATATTTTTAATGTAAATACGAAATACACATTTTTAGTTTTATTTAAATGGAATTTAATAAAAAATTAAATTCAATATATGCATAGATAATATAATATCATATAACATAATGTTAATTATACATCCTTTACCCATTAACTAATATTAGTATTATCAGTATTATCTTTTTATAGATATATTTTATATGTAAATATTTTGATATTAAAAATAAGTTTTTTTAATAAAAGTTTATTGTTCAATGATCTAATTTTGTATTTTATTCATATATTCATATAACAGATGAATAAATTTTTTTCAATAAAAAAATTTTATAATAAAAAAATTGTGTCACAATTTTGAGTTTACATTTATTTTTTCATTGACCCTTTCTATAAATACATATCAATAAATTTATAATATAATAATATATTAAAATAATAATATATTAAAATGTATTTTTTTACATTAATATATTATTATATGCAAATGTATCGATGATATTTGATTGATAATGTCCTTCGAATGTAAAACATATAAAAAGTGAAATATTAAATCATATCATAAATTTGTGATCATTAATAATTTTAATTTTTTCGAAAATGAAATTAATGATAATTTCGTTTTTATTAATTAATGTTAATAATGTTTTTGGAAAGTTTTTAATTAAATCTCAAAATATTTTAAAATTAAATAATCATAATAATGAATCATTTCAAAATCTTTATAAAAATGTAAATCATAATGATATGATAATCGAAGAATATTTTTTAAATGAAAAATTTAAAAATTTTAAAATAATTGAAACGCTGAAAAGTATTACCACAAATGAATTATATAAAAATAAAAATAAATTCATAAAAATTAAAAACTTTTATAATGAAATCATTGTAAATTCATTATCAAAAGAAAATGATGAAAAATTAATGCTAAAATCATCGAAAAGAAAATTTAATATTAATAAAGAAAAAAAATTATATTTTAATTCTGAAGAAAAATACGATTCTGAAAATGTCAGACCGAAAAGACAATCGGACAGTGGTAAATTATCATTTATATTTATAATTTTTTATATTTTATTATATTAAAATTATTATATTTAAAAATAAAATTAATTTTATTTTTAAATTAATTTCACATAAAAGTGGAGAGATTAGGGAATAGAGCTGCGGATGCGGTTAAATATGTGCTGAGAGAGGGACGAAACCTTTGGAATGGGCTCAAATATCAATTCAGAAATGTCATCGATAATGTGAACGGAAATAATCATCAGATTAATATCACATAATTAATTCCAAAATTATTAATTTAATTTTTTTAAAATTAAATTTTAAAATAATTAAAAAATCATTACACAGGTTATGTATTAAATCATTATCATATTATATTTAAATAAATATATATAAACATTTTACCATTTTTATTAAATAAATTTCTATTTATTATTATTCAATTTTTAAAATATATAATAATGGGAAAAATTTTGTTTAAAAATTAACCAAAAAATTTGATTATAGAAAAAGCAATTTTTTAAAAAAAAATCATATATGAAAATGAATATATTTTATTCTATTATTACAATCGGTTCTTTAACTGTAAAGATCATCATCAGCATCGTCATTTCCCTGCGGAGCGGTGCCTGACGGTTGATTAGTCCCGGACGTGGGGAATCTTAACATAAATACCATATTTTATTCATATATACATTTTTTAAATGCATAAAAATATAGTTTAAAATTTTTATATTTTCGTAATAATAATAAAATAAAAAATAATAAATGTGTAAAAATAAATTTGAAAATTCTCACCTAAAATTAGAACCGAAACCGCGACTCTGTTGAAGGGTCTGAGAAAACATTTCGTATTTTCGAATATCATTATCACTGACGGAACGACGCGCGAATTTCATTGCCTCTTCAAAGTGATCGCGTCTTATTTCAGGGACGGGATCAGTCTCTTCCACTTCCTATTCACGTATAATAATATATTACAATTTAGTACATTTACAATCACTCTCATTTCTTTATAAACAGACTTCAGTTATGTAATAATTACGAAATAAAAAATTATGAAATACAAAAACTCTCATTATATAATAAATAATTATGTATAAATATACTTATTAATAGTAAAAGTGTCTTTTAATGCCAAAAATGTATTAAAATAATAATGTATGTTTTAATACAAATATGATATTCTCGTTTAAAGATTCTATTAACATACATTATCGACAATAAAATATACTTTTGGCACTAAATTCAACTTTCACTGTAAAATAAGAATTTATTGCACATTTTCATAATTCACACGAAAAGTCTTTTTATAAAGAGATGGAAGTATATTTATTGACCATTTCAGCATCGGGGTTTTGTGTTTTTCGTCTGTTCATTTCGTGCTGAATGGATTCTTTGATTGCAAGTTTACATGCACGTTGACATATTTCCGTTAAATCAGCGCCGCTAAAGCCGTGCGATACTTTTGCGATATATGCCAAATCGACCTCTTTCGCGAGTGGCGATTTCCTTAGATTCGCTTTAAGAATTGATGACCGTGACTTTTCATCGGGCAAAGGAATGTATATCAATTGATCCAAACGTCCCGGACGTAGTATCGCCGGATCTATAATGTCGGGACGATTCGTGGCGCCGATAATGAACACGTTCTTTTTATTACTCATTCCGTCCATTTCCGTTAGAATTTGATTAATGACCCGATCAGCGGCACCTCCGGCATCACCGATATTACCGCCGCGGGATTTTGCGATTGAATCTAATTCATCGAAAAACAACACACACGGAGCGGCCGCACGTGCCTAAAATCACGCGAAAAATATTATGATAAATAATTATGTTAAAATGAATATGCATATTCTTTGTTATGCATACCTTATCAAAGACGTCACGGACATTAGCTTCACTCTCACCAAACCACATGGTCAATAACTCAGGTCCCTTAATAGAGATGAAATTAGCCTGACATTCGTTGGCTATAGCTTTGGCCAAAAGCGTCTTTCCGCATCCGGGAGGACCATAGAACAATACACCGCGTGATGGTGTCATACCGAATTTTAAGAATTTATCGGGATATTCGACCGGATATTGGATCATTTCCTGTAATTCTCCCTTAACATTTTCGAGACCTCCGATATCATCCCATGAGACGTTCGGTACTTCGACGACGGTTTCTCTTAAGGCACTCGGACTGCTCTTACCTAAAGCCCATCGGAAGTTCTCCATAGACACTGCGAGTGAATTCAGTACTTCGGCATCGATTTGTTCATCCTCTAAATCGATTAAATCCATTTTCTCGCGAATCTGTTGCAATGCCGCCTCTGAACACAGAGCCGCTAAATCAGCGCCCACAAAACCATGTGTTTCCGCAGCCATTTTCTCTAAATCGACATCATCTGCGAGTTTCATATTCTTTGTGTGTATACGCAAAATTTCCAAACGTCCCGTAGCGTCGGGAATACCAATGTCCACCTCTCGATCGAAACGCCCGAAACGTCTCAACGCAGCATCAATACTGTTGGGTCTGTTCGTAGCTGCCATTACTATTACATGTGATCGTTGTTTTAGTCCGTCCATAAGTGTTAGTAATTGTGAGACGATGCGTCTTTCGACTTCGCCGTGTGTCTTTTCTCTTTTGGGAGCGATGGCGTCCAATTCGTCGATGAATATAATTGCGGGCGCATTCTTTTCCGCCTCTTCAAAGGCTTTCCGAAGATTACTCTCCGATTCACCCGCCAATTTACTCATTATCTCAGGACCATTAATTAAAAAGAAAAAAGCACCCGTTTCATTGGCCACAGCACGTGCCACGAGTGTTTTGCCTGTACCCGGAGGACCATAAAGAAGTATGCCCCGCGGTGGTTTCACGCCAATGGCTTTGAAAAGCGAAGGATGTCTCAATGGTAATTCCACCATTTCTTTAATTTGTGCCAATTGCTTACGACACCCTCCAATATCATCATAGCCTACACTGTTAAGACTGTCCTCTTCTTCTTCACGCTTTACGGGTTCACCCTCACAATGGATTACAGTATCGGGTGCGACGATACAGTATGGTGAAGGGTCAGTTTCCACGACTTTAAACTCAACGGCCCTCATACCGCCGCGAACTATGAAAAGGTCACCCTTATGTATGGGTCTATATGCTTCTAAAAAGTATGGCTTTAGATATACGTCGAATATGGATCCCGTCAGACCCTCGACTGTGTCATCAATCGGCAGCACGTGTATCCTTTTACCGTATTTCACCTCAGGACACGGCTGAACACTCACGACATCCCCGAGTCTCACGCGTAAATTATTACGAATGCATCGGTTCATTCGGATCTTTTCATTCGGACATGAATCATCGGAAAGAACGATACATACGGTTTCGCGGCGTTTTTTTCCTTTTAAAAGGACAGTATCACCGCGAAATAATTGTAATTCATCCATTTTTGCCTAAAACAGTTTTGCCGATTTTAGCATAGGATTTAATAAATGAAAACGCGCAAAACGCTCATGTAATGAATGAGTGAATGAATTTACCTGTGATAATGCGACGACAGAATTATCATCATTAACAGCCTCTTCAACGATCAGTCGGTTCGGCTTTTGTTTCGTCTTAAGAATGGCCGTCGCGAGATCATCGGCGCTGAATTACATCATCATTATTATCATCATTTATCATTATCATTATCATTATCATAATCATTGTCATTATCATCATCATTTTATTTAAAATTATCATAAAGAAAATGATTTATTTCCATAAAATACTTACTTAGGTTTTGCCATATTTAAATAAATAAATATTTATAAATTATTTAATTTAAAAAACAAAATAATAATCGGATTTAAAATTTAATTATATTTATTAATCGTAATGAATAATTTGAAATATTCACGTTCAAAAGTGAAACAATCGAATGATGACTCTCAATTTATTGTTGAGTCACGATGAGAATATGACGCGTCTGCGCACACATGTCACATATCAATGCACATACGAACCAATGTCATCATATCATAGCGTTTAAATGTTCCAAAACAATGTTTTGGTGCGGATTTTAATTTCACTTTCACTTTACTTTACTTTATTTTTCACTTTTTTTAACTCAATTTTTATTCATAAAACATTATCATTTATATTTAATTAAAATATTTATTTGTATTTTAAAGTTTAATTATTGTAAAATATCTAAATCTTTAACATTTATGACATTAAAAAAATATTTATTTTAAAATTTAAATAAAAAATAATTTTTTTGAAAAAAAATTTAATGCAAAACATTTTTTACATTTTGATATTTATGTTTTGTAATAATAATATAATTATTAATTTTATATATAAATACAGATGGAAATTATGTAACTATATTTTTGGGGGTAATATTACATAAAATACTGCAAAATTCTATTTTATTTAAAAAGTATTTTAATTTTTATTTCATTTTAAATTTTAAACTTTTTACCTCTAATTTTATGTTTAGTTTTAATTAAAATTTATATATACATTTATGTATATATCGACATCCGGATGTTCACCCCACTATAAGACCGGTCTAAAAAGTGAGGCAAAACGATCAAAAATTATTCAGCATTATTTATTTCTTTAAAATAGAAGCCCTGTACTTAACTTTGATAGTTTCCTATAATTATAAGTGAATTGATTGTTTTAACTTTAAAAAAGTTTCCACTATTATAAAGTTTTTGCACTAATATTGGCCTATGATGCCATAATACAGACACGATTATGGCATCATGCGAAAATAATAGCACAATTTTAAGCTGAGTCAAAAGTTCAATAGTGTATTCATAATTTATAATAAAAATATGTATTTATTATTAAATAATGAAATTTTTATAAATTTATTTTAATTTTTATTTGTAAATGAATGAAAAGTTTACATTTTTAATGCATTACTATATAGTTTCGATGATAAGTTGCCATAGGATATTATTTTGATATACTTACAATTATATTGTTAATGTATAGAATAGGCTCAAAAACCCGAGACTCACTTTTAAAACCCAAAAACCGGCTGAGCCTCTACTTTTGGGCTTAGCCTGAGCCTTGAGCCTGAAAGGCCTGAAAGCATAAGCTATAAATACGTTCATAATTTAAACAATTTTTTAATAATATTAATAACAAATTAACATAAGAAATTTAATATATAATTTAAATATTAACATTATATAGAAATATGTATAATAATCATGTGAATTTTACGGTATATTTTTTTATATAAAGGACTATATGCTAAACACAAAATGAGCGATAAAATTATATTTTTAACATTTTATGATAAAAATGTTTAAATTATGAATGTCAATGATTTAAAAGTTCAATATTTTTAATCATAAAAACTATGATAATATGTTCGTCATGATTATGTATGCTATAAAAGTATGATCAAAGCTCAGACATACTGTTTAAACCATAATTATAGAATACGATGTTTTCATAAATATAGTCATATCCATTCAATTACTATAATGAATGGATAGGACTATACACCGCGACAAAAGTTTAGAGACACCGGTTTTTTGCCCGTATCTGGTAAATTAACATGTAACTCTATGGAAATTTACATTTCTTGATATTCTGATGGTAAAAAATGGTCACACGAAAATTTTGTTATCAAATTTATTACAAAAATATTACATATTATATTATGTTAAATCTTAAATCTAAATTATATAAAATATGAGGGCATAAAAATGAAAATTGTGTTCTCTAAACACTTAAAACAATGTTAATTATATGTTTTTTTTAAATATACCATAGAAATATACTAGGAGATATAATAATTATAAGTAAAATAATATTGCAAAGTTTGTGGAACACAATTTTTAACTAAAATTTTAAAATATAAAGTATTAGTTTATAAACAAACAAAAAATGTAGGGTTACACTAAAGGGTCTAACTTTAGTTTATATTAAATTAATATTTTGTTTATTTACATACAATTAAAAGTTGCAATACATACATAATGCAATATAATTTTTTTAGTGTCAAATTTTATATTTTTCAGGCTCAAGAGGCTCAGCACGTTCAAAAATTGAGTCTATTGAGCCTAGGCTCAGGCTCAGGCTCAGGCTCAGGCTCAGGCTCAGGCCTCTCTATTCATTACTTATTGTAACAGCGCGCGCATAGATAAGTTCGAAAATTTACATACGATATGCTTTTGTATGGGGCTTCTTTTGGAATGCGTTAATATGAAAAATAAATGAAACGAATTTATAATGAAATTTTTATTTAATTTCACAGTTAACTTTATTTATTACTATTAAAAAAGTAAAATGTAAAATTAAAATTAATTTATAAATATAATAATGAATTCATTTTATTAAATTACAATAATATTTACAATTTATATATAATATACAAAAATCAGGGACTAGTAAATAGTTGAAACTATTTCATTGCTGTAATATAAGTGTGGCATTATTTAAGTTATAATAATCAAATAATGTGCTTTTATCGAATCATTGTGATCGAAAAGTGATTTCACAGAACACAGTCATCATTATTATCGTTTAATTATGGCATCGCATATTTTACCGATTATCATCACAACCATTTTATGACATTTCAGCACATCATTCATCACTCATCACTATAATATAGTATTTGCTTTTTTTGTCCGTTTTTTCACTAAATTTTTTAATAATTTAATACTAAAAAAGCATTTTTTCGATGATAAATCTAATAATCATGTCCTTAATACTGTTGAATTATATTAATAATAATAATAATAATAATATAAATTCTAAAATTTTGATCATTAAAACAAAATAATTGCTCATTATTTAAGAACATAATAACATTCGTCCATTTCAATATGTGAGACATTTCCATTTCTTAAAAATGTAAAACTTTTAAATCATCTTTTACCGGTATAATGCTATAATTGTAATAAAATGTTCATTTTTTTATAATGAAAATATATAAATAAATTACAAATTTAAACATAACCATATAATTGAGCATATAACTCATATCAATGATATGGGGAGACGATGATGTTTGCGACTGACTGCATACACCTAAAATATCAAAAAAAAATATATTAATTCATTTCATATTAATAATTAATGTATTCATTTTATGCATTAAAATTTAGAAAATTTTTTTCATCATTATTAATATTTTAAATAAAACATTATTTTAATAATAAAATCCATAAACTTTTAAATGGCATTTTAAATGATTCCATATTAATATGTTTCGTGATTAATGATGAAAATTATATTACAAATGATGGTATAGTGACTATAGTCTGTTGCAGAATCATGGCAAAAAAAGTGTGCATATACTAAATTCTATTCCATGTTAGTATATTGAATTAAATTTTTGATGAATTTTATTTTAATAATTAAATATAATAACACACTAATTATTCATTTTACCCCATTTTTGTGAATATTTTCAAATATTAACTTTTTAGTATTTTACATTATTCCGTTCCATATATTTCCCATTGAGTGATGGCCCTTTTTTAATATTTTCACATATACTAGTAATTCTACTAAAATACGATTAATTCTTAATATCATGCATTAAAAATAGTTTTTTTAAATAAAAATTAATTTATGTTAATAATTTATAAAAAAAATAAGTTGACCTCTCATAGCACACATGAATAACTCAGTATTAGTTTTAAAATCTAAAAATATTCCTCAATTATAATATTCATTTAATTTAAATAATAATTTAAATAAAAAAATTAATTTTTTTAAATATAATTTATAAAATAATAGTCCATAATTTGCGTATATTTATGCTATGATTTTTTGGCACATATCACGTTATAACCTATTTATTGATAATTAAATATATGATAATATTCTTTGTTTTTGTGCCGTGAAAATTCATTGACAATTTAATAGCATATGATAATAAAACATATAAAAAATACATATCATACCTTTGTTTACTAACTTAAGTGCGACATGACTTTCCCTATGATTTAAATGTGTCTGATGATTAAGTGATTGGCGAAGACATGTCGAGCTGCTGATGGTCATCTGAAGACCGTTATCATTTTCATTGTAAACTAAACAGTACTGTCTAATGTCATCCTCATTTGATGATGCTATTAAATAATGTGTGCCGTTCTCATTCCATCCTCCACGACACCGGAAATCTAAGTTTACATTTATTAAATAAATATTTAGTTATAATAAAATTTGTCACTTTAATAATAAAATATATGTAAAATGTACTAATAAAAAGTGCTATTACTGCGTGTGGCGTCATTATAGCTGCACCGGGATTGCAGTTGCATATGATCATTAGAATTACATCGTGAGTTTAAAGACGATTGTTCAGAGCATATAAATAACGTTTTGTCATTGGATGGAGTCAATGGACGCGCACTTCCGTCAGGAACATTCACTGCATATATACCCTCAAAAGGACACTCTTCAGTTTCTATCGCCATCGCTATTTATTATTTAAATTCAATTAATTTTTATCATTTTAATAAATTTCGCATTTTATAGTTAATTACAGAGATCATAGAGAAAACACTCCATTGTTTTATTCGTTTTTATTTATGAATGCTTTAAAATATATATGTGATATTAAACGACAATTTAAACACAATTTGTTTCTACGATCAGTGTGATTAGCTGTAATTTTAAGGTATTAAATGACTAATTACTCATTAACGTGATGTATTTTGCAGACGATTGTTTAAAATGTATCGATGAACATGCATCATTCTGTTGATTTACGGCATTACCGTATTGAATTTCAATTATTTGATGCGATCGTTGATATATGCGCATACATTCGAAACCGCTTTTACTGTAAATATAAAATTACATTAATTAAATCATATCATATAAATCTTATATCATATCATATTAAATTATATTTTTAAATTTAATATTTAAATATTCATAATAAAAGAGATAACATTACCATCCCGAAGTAAAATGAACCACAAATTGACTAATGTTAAAGGCATCAATGGTCACATTTTCCTGATTAATGCATAATCCATTACGTACGACATCACCACCGTTTGTGATATTATAAACTAAAAACGAATCATTCTGACGATTGAAGTCATACATATGTGACCCGTCCAATGATTTCCAA
This sequence comes from Mesoplophora pulchra, assembly GCA_034697405.1. NCBI lineage: Eukaryota > Metazoa > Arthropoda > Arachnida > Sarcoptiformes > Mesoplophoridae > Mesoplophora > Mesoplophora pulchra. The sequence goes on along the minus strand of JAQIXB010000293.1, from coordinate 4,429 downwards.
TGCTTTTGTTTCGTTATCCATTGAGGGAACTGACATCGCGGAATGGCGCCTATGGTCTTATGAATGCGCATCGTCCGTGAACCGTCATAAGGATTTAAGAGACCATCACATGTCGCGTCACCCGATTGCGCAATTTGATAGCCTTCGGGTTCGTCCTTTATCTTCTCAAAGACAAAACATCGGAATTTATCTTCGTCCGTTTTCGCCGAATGATGATGCAATTTCCCCACAAAATACCGAAATGATCCCTCTTTCCATTCGGCAAAACATTCGAGTTCTTCGACTATAAAACACCATTAAATCCATTTTTAAGTATATAATTAAATTAATATTAAATAATTATTATAAAAAATTGTTAATGAAACTTTATATAATCACATTGACTAAAATGTAAAAATGTGTATCTCATTAATTGCACTTTTAATGAATATTCATGCATTAAGAGCTTAGTAATGAACAATTATAAGTAAAAGTTCATTGTCATTTCCTCTAAACAATTGTTTTATTAAATAAATAAACATAAATGAATTAATATGCGGGTATTATTTTGATTATTATTTTAAAAAATGCATGTAAATAATAATGGACATAAATGCTGACCTCTGCTTTCAGAGCCGATTACGTCGGCACACGCCTGAAACCGGAACAGTAAATGATGATCATCGGTGCACGATTCAATCGTAGAAATTGGATCCGTACAATCGCCTGAATTACGATTATAGCTAAATGTGAATGGTCCCATAAAAGGACATGGTATTGAGCGTGTATCAACTGAAAAACACAGTATTTTATTAAATAATTATTTAATGATATTTAATATATATATTATAATATAAATATATATTCATGATCATATTATTTATTTTATGATATCATATATAACTTATATTATATAACATATTATATAAGTTATTTGATATCTTAAGTCTTATGATAAAACATACGTCTGAATAATGAGTATAATGGAGCGTCACCGTTTATTTCTGAACACACATTTTCGAGTGATAATTTACCATCATTATATGAATGGCATAATGCTTTTAAAGAGAAACATTAAAAATTAATATTTTAATATATTTTTTAAAATAAAGAAATGTAATCATTGAATAATAAAATAATAAAATACATACATTCTTTGTATTGCAATAGATTTGAATGTCTTTCATTTATCACCATGCATTTGACACATCTGTCGCTACTGTAATATAATGATATAACACAATGATAAGATAATGGTAATATTATAATCAAAGAAAAGAGATAATCGTAAATTAATGTAAAGATATGTTAATAATAATCATGACGTGATTTAAGTGCGATGATTCAGCGAAAGTATACATTTCCGTTAATAAATAGTGAATCACTATTATTACGTACCGATTTTCAATGAGAAACTTTTCACCGTTCGATTCGCGGCATATTCCTTTTTCGGACATATTCCCGTTTAAGATCCTTATAGCCTCAGGCACTCCCTTATGAAACCAATTCCCGGCCCAATGTGCCGGGAAATTACACGCATCTATAAATAGCAGCATTTTAATATCATTACATTGCTATTGCTATTAGTATCAAACCTGAAAAATCGGGCATCGCCAATGATATCATCAATATTAAGAGCGATGATAATTTAAACGTCCAAAAAATGGACTTTTGTCTCATCATTGTCATTCTTAAGATGTGATTAATGAGTGACATACAAAATGATGGAATAAATGAATATGATGATGATGGTGATGACGATGGGAATGATGGGAATGGTGATGATAATGGTGATGATGATGGTGATGATGATGGTACTGATGAATGTGACGATCTTAAAGATCGTGATAAATTACACACGTGTGACGTGTGCAATGTTTTTGTGGACATTATTATGGACATACAATTATCGTCATCATAATGATTAATATCATTGTAAATAGTTTTATGATTCATGATTATGGTGATATAATTTCATCCGCAACAATACGATGGTTTTAAGAATATGAACGAAGACTTTTGATGACCTTTGTATTGTTGTTTTAGAATTAATTAATAAAAAAATAAATTCTTAAATCATAAAATATAAATGAAAATTAATTTAATGATAAAATGATTGTCATCATTATTATGATTTTAAAGAATTCAATTGAAGTTCAATGATCATCAATGAAACACTAAAGAATAGAGATTCACTAAATTTGAATGCACACGATTTTTAATTAAAAATATATAATAAATAAATAAATGAATATATATATAAATATATAATTAAATTAAAATGTAAATGATGATTATAATTTATAAATATAAAAGATGCTCATTTAATTGATAATTAAATTGACAATCGAATGACATTAAATGCATTCGCATCATAGACATACATACATATCGCCACATACATATACATGTATGTCATACACATACACCCAATATGGTTGCTGCACATACATAATTATAGGGGTTGCACTGTACCCTCTGCTATTGGCTCATCATTTCCTATCCCTTTGTGTATAGTCCGTTTCATGCATTCATTTTGCTTTTCTATTCCAATACATGATGTAAACGTATAGCCATAGAAATACTACATTATGTACATACAGTGTACACCATATACTATATACTATATACTATTATAATGGTAAAAAGTCGACCATAGCCATAGCCATAGTCACAGTCACGTTCTTTCGTAGGGTTTTTTTTAAAAAAAACTTTTTTTAGTGTATGTATATATATATTTATATATATATAAATATATAATTCACATGACGCGTGTTTCATTCACTCATTCATTGAATGGTTCATTCATTTGTTCATTCCCTCGGCACATATAAAATTTATATTAAAATATATAATAATAATGTTCACTGTGAAAGTATTTATTACATTACATTACGGTACATTAATTGCCCATATCCATGCCGAATATTAAAATTATTAATTATCTCTATTTATATATGCATATTAATATGGATATTTAATATGATGCAAAATTTCAATATTATATAATACATTAGAATCGTAATAAAAGTTTATTAATGAATTTAGAACGATGCATGTATGTACATATATATGTATATAAATAATGCATTATGAAGAGAAATGATCACTTTGAATGTAATAATGTAATAATAATAACTTTCATTTGTATTTTAATGATTAATTAATTTTTAAACATTTTTTTGTTTTGAAATTTATAAATTGTTTAATCATTGACGTAATGAGACACTAAAAACACGTTCACTCAGTGTATATGAGTATAGTATTTGAGTAATGTTTATATCATAGTATATGCAAAAAGGGGAGTATATTCAGCGTGAGGATGGTACATGCATGTAGCATTAGTTAGTATTAGTTAGTACATGTAAGTATTAGTTTAGTAAACTTTTCACCTGCATACAGACACTAAAAATCCTTCTTTAGGTCCTCTAAAATATAAGTTTAGTGTTTTTGTGTATTGTTTTGTGCATGTATATGTATGGATATGTTTTTGTTATAACACCATAGCCCTGAAGCGAAAAGAGCATTCGAAACGCTGCTTCTTTTAAGACAATTATCGGTGCCGACACTTTTATTGGATATAAATTGTACATAATGATCACGAAATACTTTTGTTTTATTCATTATATAATTGTAATATATATATACATATGTATTTCTCTTTTTTATTTATTAACAGAATGTTAATCATAAACGAATTATAATGGTCGATGCTCAATACATCGCTGTTCCCGCGGTATTCACAGGCTTTTGGTTCATAATCGGTGCGATCGTACCTTTTTTTGTCCCTAAAGGTGATAACAGAGGGTATGTATACATTGTTGCATATGTCAATGCATATAAATGTCATTCTTATGCTTTAATAATAAACATTCGTATTTTTATATGCAAAATGTTAGCGTAATTCAGGTAATGCTTTCGATATCAGCAGCATCATGTTATGCGATGTAAGTTTTTTTGTTATAAAATAGTATATGATTATTTTAATGTTTAAATGTTTAAAAATAATATTTATATATAATTATTATATAAATAAATTTATGAATTTTTATACATAAATATTTTATAATATTTATTTTGTATTTAAAGATGGCTATGCACATATTTGGCACAATTGAATCCACTGTTTGGACCTCAGATTGATAATATCACCATGAGTATGATATTACCCATAAACTTTAAAAGCGATATTCATCCTCAATAATAATCACATTCATATTCATTTATTATACACGATTATTATATAATTAATAATTAATTAAACGAAAATGTGCCTTAAAATATATATATATATACATATTATTATTATATTATATTAATTAAAAGTCAAATATTATATTTAATAATTATGTTTTTGAAATATGAAAATATACTTATATTTTAATGTAACTTTTATAATGTTTATTATAGCATTAGTATATAATACTATTTACTATATTATAATACAAAG
>JAQIXB010000292.1:0-20342 GCA_034697405.1 Mesoplophora pulchra | reverse complement strand
ACAATTTTTAATATGAAAAAACTTAAATAATTTAATATTCAAAAATTAAATTATCTCAACAATAATAATGTAAAAAATAAAATGCATTTTAAGTAAATATTTTATCTATTATTTGACATGAAATTAAAAATATGCGCATATATTATATATATTTTTATATAATATAAGCTTTTAATGCATATTAACATTAAAATATTGAATTTGAATATAATTAAATAAATTCGGAATTAAACTCACATTATATTACTAATAAATATTAAAAACTCAGAGGGAAAATATAATTAAATACATTATTATTGTAATCGAAACATTAAACATTAAAAGTACGCGCGCATTTTATTAAATATTTATTATATTATACTCTTATTAAAGAGTGTATTAATTCGATACTAAAGTTTTTAGTGTTTTTGTTTAGAGACATGATTTAAGTTTACGATTTCGATTTCACTGATTTTATTACCCGCGAATTCCGCAAATACCACGTTACTATGAACATCATTGACACTTCTCTTAAATACTAGAAACAGACATAGAAATTAATCGTTATAAATCTGTATGATGTCAATTATATTTAAGAGTATTTTCTTATTTTTAAGGATATAGTGTATTCAATAACAGGAGGCACATGTCATTAACACATTTCCTAAAACTTAAATACTATTTCCTCTGATATATATACTAATATAAACTTAACATTTTGTTTATTGCACTAATACTAAAGTGCGTTTATAATCTAATACTTTAATATGCTTTAAAAAAATTAGGGTAAAAGTGTAAAAAGAGAGAGATTATAGGGCTATAATTACCGGGGGATGTGATTTTTTCCAATTTATACGTCGGGAGATTCGCACATTCGCGTCCAATGTAATACCCGAGTTCTTTGGCATCAGTTATCGGTGGTGTCACGACTCTGTACGATTCTCTTACGATTTCAGTATCGACATCATAATATCCGCCGCGCATTTTAGTCACTAAATCAATGAGATTTTTTGGCGGAAGAACCATGGTCCTATTCAATGGCATCACAAAACAGCGTCTCTCTTCAATATCGATTATGCCCGTTTTATTCTGTTTAAAATCAATACCAATTTCATATTAAATATTCTTTTTAATCATTATAAATTCATGAATTCATAAATTTCGAAATTTATAATAAAAATTTTTAAAAATTTGAATTATATTTAATATGATTAATATTATAAATATTATTAGTATAATTAATATAATACAAATATTGGCATTTCAGGCATATGTATTTAAATATTAATTAAATAAAATTTTGAATAATTCCTAAGAGTGTGCTTTTGATAATTTTTTTAAAATTATTTTCATGCTTAATTATCACATGGCATTGTGTGATACATCATTCAATTCAGAATTAAGAGTACTATTTTATGATATAATAATATTTAAGAAATGAATAAGATTTCGATATTAGTTAATTAGGAAAATATTACGGGAAAATTTAAAAAAATTTTTTTAAAAAAAATTTTGGGGAAAACACATCCGCCATATTTATATGCTGTATAATGATGATGTGACAAAAATATTTGGCCTCTAAAATGTCGGGAATATATTTAAAAAATTAAAAATTTTTTAGCCCTTTAAAACTTATGATAAAAATTATTTTGAATTTTTAAAAAAAATGTCTGAATATAACATAATTTTATCTATTTTTAGCCGCCATTATTTAATTTTTATCATTTATAATTTTCTTACAATAAAATGTCAAAATTTTAAATTTTAAAAATTAATTGGCGGACCATCTTTAGTGATAGAATAATTTCGTTTTGACATTTATTACCCATGAATTATGCCCTATCGATATCCTTTTAACACTAAGAGGCTATATAATCGGGAAAATTATACATTACGTCTATGAAAGAGTTAGTATCGTTCTTTATTTTCAAAATTTAATCCTTTGATCCTAAAGTATTATGACGCAATTATTTAATTTAATTGAATAAAATGTAAATATAAATGGCAATAAATACTAAAAATAATGCAATGTTAACATTGATACCTTAGAAAAGTCATGAATAAAGCGTCCCCTTTGACCATGAGAGAAATCCGGCACTTCGATGCGTTCGTATTCATCGTTTTCCATATCAATGTCAAATTCCTCATCAAAGAAATTGTACGGTTTTAGAGCATTATTCTCATTACGCATTTCAGTGTCAACAGTCTTTTTCATCTGTGATCCGATTTCATTGAGAATCTCATCGATTCTCATGGCATTATCATTCGCATTTCGATTATCATGTAATGATTCAGTATATGGAACATGATGATCGTCATTTAACGCTTCCATTTGATTAATGTCATATTCACGAAAAGGGACTGAACACCATCCCCGGAACTGTTTCATCTGAAATTTCATTTTAATTATTTATTTATATTAAAATGTATTCTGACATTATCCTTAATTATGCCAATTTTATAATCATTATCATGCCTCAAGAATTTTCCCGTAATTTTCCAACTTTAATTTGCGGGATAATTTACATATCAAAATTATATTTAAATAATTTATTTTCAGTATGTTTTTTCAGCGATAATATTACAAATGATTTGTAAAATCATAATAAAAATCTTAAGCTTACATATTATAAATTAATAAATATTAATTTTATATAATTAAATTATATATCGTATTCCCGTGCAAATAGCTGCATGCCGGTATTAATACTGCATGATGCCGGTAACCCCGTGGTATACCGGTATCCGGTGTAAGTGCGGTAAATTAATTATATATTAATACTTACTTTATACCGGCAGTGTCGGTAGTGACCAAAATCCTATTTTTAAAAAAATGGCCACCCTCAGCTATACCGGCATGCCGCTATATTTGCGCGGAAATACGATATATAAATAAGTTTCAGGCGTTCCCCAAATTGTTGTGATTGGTTATTAGAAAATATTCGAAAAAAATTCAGTAACAAATATTGTAATACATAATAAAATTGTATTCCTGTATAATGTGTAATTAGAGAGGTAAATTTAAGACAAAATTTAAGACCAAAAAAGCTTTTAAAATTATAAAAAACAAAAATACAAAATTTTCAAAAATTTAAAAAATACTAAGAGAGTAAAGGAAATTTTTAAGAAAAATAAACAAAAAATTTGTTTTTGGGGTCAAAGGTCATATTTTGTATAGATATAAACAAATATTTAATTTCTTAAATATCTCTCAAAATTAAAAAAAGAATTTTAAACACTTTTTAGGCCTTTAGTAATAATTATATAGATATATTTGTGTATTAACTCTATGTATCTATAGGGTATTACATTATTAATAAATATAAAATTTAGAATTAAGTAATTTTTAAGCTGATAATAGTTTGTAAATATAAAATTAAATTACATTAAAATGGCATTTTATGTCGAAATGTGTATCCGCTGCATATTATCATGGCTTTCCATAGCCCCAAAAATATTTAAATATAAAATTATATCATACATAAACTAAGCACATACAATACGTATTTTTATATTGAAGACTCATGCATTAAATAAGTGCATATGAGAAATAACAGTAAAATGCACTGAATAAATGTTCGTATCATATGTGCTCTAAAGATTAGTCTGAAAAATGAATAATTTCTAATATGAGCTCTGAGAATATATACGGCAGTTTCTGGTAATGCATAAATATGGAAAACAGTGCCTGAATTATTAACTGTTCATAGATGAATTCATTAATGATTAATTTTGGCATTAGATAATGGGTTAATTTAATTCATGAATAATTTTTAAATCATTTTCCATTCATATATGCGTATATACTGTTTCATTATAATAATAAATATTTAGTATCAAATTAAGCGTATCATCAAATGTTTTGCGAAACGTTTAAAATTTAAAATTTATTTAATTAAAAATGTTTAGCATATTAACGATATTAAAATTGTAAATTCTTAGAATAGATATGTTTTTCAAAAATGTCTAAAAAAGAAATTCGTAAAAAATGCTAACTGAAGGGGTAATGTAACATTAATTAGACATATTCATTACAATATTATTTTTAAATATTTTAATTAATAAATGTAATATTTTCCAATTCCAATAACAGTTTTATATTTTAAGAATAAACTCATATTATTAACTCATATTAATATAATATTATTATGTTATTCGAACGTAATTTAAATTAAAATTCGCATTTTAATAATTATGGCATTTTATTATATATTATAATTTTTAAAATTATAATTTTTTAAAAAATGCAAAAAAAGTAAATATTTTATTACTTAAAATGTCACTTTTATTTTAGTTCAATATGTATATAAAGTATTTCTTTGATTCCTCTAAAGGTATAAAAAGTGAATTTCTTTTTTGAGACTGTTTATTGTACACTGTCACCTCACATTATAAGTCTAAAATAAAGAATTATGTTAAATGCCTCGAGATATAAGTGTACTTTTAACTGTCATTTATTATTTTATAAATAAATGTTTTAATATATGCTGAAAATATGCTGAAAATGCATACATTTTATATTAAATACAATTATAATGTAATATAATCTCTAAAAATATATAAATCATTTACGATATCATATTTCGTTTTATAATAAACAATGGAAATAATGAAAATGTTTTGAAATAATGAAAAACTCATATCAAATGATTTATAAATAAAATGAATATTAAAATATGATAAAAGTGAATAATGGGAATGTATATTTACGCGATATTTTTCGAACTGACGATATATGTACACCCCTCCGATGATGCCCGTCGTGAGCACGAATAACGCCGTAATCATAACGCAGAGTGTGGTGAGTCCATTGACGCGCTGTGCACGCGAACGCATCGTCACCACTAAAGGGGCACCGTTCGATTCAACATCATTCTGAAAATGCAAATCATTCGTATTTATTATATAATTCAATCGCATTAAATACCGATGATGGTGCCGATGCTGACACTTCATTCACTAATGGCTCTTTATCTTTTGATAATTTCTTTTCGGATATCGCCTGTGTTATTATGGTCATTTTGTTTTTGCAATGATTTTATACTCAATTCTTTTATATTAATTTAATAGAAATTCATTTGAAAATGAATTAAAATTTCACTTTAATTTAAGAGTCTGATATCATTCGAATGTATTAATAAAGAAATAATACGTTTAAATGATTAGATTATGATATTCTCAATTTTCTGATATATATTATCATAAACTGAACGACGCCCTCAGACATTGATTTAGACACAGCATTAATTACGTTTCATTTTAGTTTTTTAAATATCATTTTAAATGCACATTTTATTCAAAATTTTTAAAATTTTAAATTATAATTTAAATATTTAATGAATTTTATTTTTAAAAAATAATATTCAACAAAATGATGACAAAATTTTTAAGAATATTTTAAATCATTAAAATGATAAATGAAATAAATATGATTTATAATTAATGAATGAAATATTTAAATGTTATTTTTTAAAAACATTGACGGAGATTTAAATCATATGACTTTTCATTTCATTATAATTGAGTTTTATATTTACATTTAAATTATCATTTATTAATTAAAATTTTATAAATTAAATGATTATTTATATTTTTAAATGAAAACTTTATTTAAATATTTTATAAATATATTGTGATATATAAAAATATTGAAAATTATCATATAAAAATGGATGAATCGTCTCAAATGAGAGATGAAAATACGCCTTTAATCAGAGATACGAATTCTGTGAATGGTGATAATGTACATTCGGAGTATACAGAGACAGAATCGGGATGTTTTTCAATACCGTTATGTAATCCAAAACATGCCGTTCATAGATACTATGTTTTGGTGTTTATGTGCTTTTTGGGCTTCGGTCAGTATTTTCTCATTTTAATCAAAATTAACATAATTATATCTTTAAATTAATTTTATTTTTCAATATTCATACGCACGTATTCTTTTACTTTAATTATATGCTCATTTATTATAGATTTAAGTACAATGACATAATAATCATTTTATGTAAATATATCATAAGCAATTTTTGCATATGTATTAACATTTGTAAAAGAATTTGCTTTTTCCTCACGATATAATTACGCATATATATTTTAAATAAAACCCAATTTATGTTCAAATATTTGTAATTTTAATATGCATTTTATAAATTTAAAATAAACATTTATTTATAATTAATGAGAATATGATATTTTTTCAAAATAATCACATATAAAAGTTAAATCTTTTATTTTTTGAATTTACATAATAAATGTAATTTTATAATTAATAATAAATCTTTAATTTTATGACATTTTAATTTTATTTAATATTTATTATTAAATAATTAAACTAAAATATCATTATTCATCGTAAAGTACTTATAAGTTGAGGTGAGCTTTCAAATATTGAGCAATAAAAGTATACCTCAGAATATAAGAGCCCAATAACTATTCACCTCAATATAAGTATTGTACGAAAATGAGATAATAGCATATGATTAAAATGGTACTTTTTATTCATAAAAAGGCAGTTATTACTGTTTCGATGGTCCGGGGGCATTACAGGAACAGGTGACTAAAGACATGGGTGTTTCCACAGCTCAGTATTCCTCATTATATGCATGGTATTCATGGCCCAATGTCATTCTTTGTTTTTTCGGCGGTTTTCTCATCGATCGCGTTTTCGGCATTCGTTGGGGTGCCATTATATTCAGTACCATTATATTGATCGGTCAAATTGTGTTTGCATATGGTGCTTTAATCGACAAATTTTGGGTCATGGATTTTGGTCGATTTATGTATGCATTTTAATTTAAAATTAAAGATTTACAGATTTATTTGACTTTCTTATGGCATGAGCTAATCATAGTTTGAACCTTTCAAAAGAGATATGAGAATAAAATGAAAGTTATATTTGAGTTTATGATGTTCATTCATGTTATAAGAATGTGCAAAAAACAACTTTTGATACAATAATCACATGAATGATGTACATATGTATATAATATATAACATAATTAACACATAAATTAAAAAAATTCAAAATAATTTTAATGCATACATTTATATACAGTACACGTACGTATAAACAACAATGACATAGCAAATGCAGCATCATGCACTTTTAATTATTTTAATGATTATTAAATATTAGTTTTGGAATCGGCGGTGAATCTTTGGCCGTCGCACAGAATACGTATGCCGTCAGTTGGTTTAAGAACAAAGAGCTGAATATGGTGTTCGGACTTCAGTTGAGCTTTGCCCGTGTCGGGTCAACGGTCAATTACAATACGATGCTTCCGATTTACAACTCTTTTCAGGGATATTTTACAGGACATACACAATTGGGTGTGACATTAATGATCGCCGCATCCACATGTGTATTTTCATTAATCTCAGCCATAATTTTGGCATTTTATGATAAAAGAGCCGAAAGAATACTAAAAAAGAGTGAAACTAAAACGGGTGAAATCATTCGAATTACTGATGTCAAAGATTTTAGTGCATCGTTTTGGATGTTATCTTTAATATGTGTCACTTATTATGTGACTATATTTTCATTTACTGCATTAGGAGTGTATGTTTTTAATACGTAATTTAAGATTATAATAATTAATAATTATTTTATTTGATTTTAGGACATTTTTTCAAAGAAAATATCTAATTACAAATGCAGAGGCTGATGGTGTCGATGGTGTTATATATATAATATCAGCGGCCGCATCACCGATATTAGGCTTTTTAATCGATAAAACGGGACATAACATATTATGGGTGTTAATTGCCACGATTACAACATTATGTGCTCATTCGATATTAGCGTTTTCATTCATTAATCCATGGGTTGCAATGGTAACGATGGGAATCGGTTATTCGATTCTCGCGTGTGCATTGTGGCCAATGGTAGCTTTAGTGATCCCCGAGCATCAGCTCGGAACAGCCTATGGTATAATGCAATCGGTACAGAATCTGGGATTAGCATCGATAGTATTAGCCGCGGGTGCCATCGTCGATCTGAAGGGATACATTGTTTTAGAGGTGTTTTTTCTGTCATGGTTATGCCGTAAGTTATTAATAAATAATTTTTAATCATTTTAAAGCATATATATATTATACATTATATTGTAATTATTTTTATATATTGAAATATATAAAAATAATTTTTATAAATTGATAGTGATAATTAAAGATAATTTCTATTTTTAGTTTGTTTAATATGTATAATGATAATGTTTATAATGGACGCAAAAAGGGGCGGATTTCTTAATATGTCAGTCGCTCAGAGAAAAGTGTATAAAGAAAAAATCGCGTAAATAAATATATGTTAAATTTTATAAATATTTATTAATTAATGAAATTTGACAGTGCTAAAGACGCTGCTGAAAGACAAAGACAATTGAACGGCTCTGATCCTGAGACTATCGTGTCCCATAATATGTTAGCATCGAATTCCGATAGTGACGTACGAAATCGATATTTAACAAAAACCGATGTAAAGGTATAGACACTTTTTATTGACATTATATACTGAGTCATTAATTACTTTTAGAATAACATTTATATTACATAATCTATTACTATAAATACACACATATATTATAATATATGCATCATTAGTTATTTATTAATAATTTTTATTATTAAAAAGGATGATAATGCACTACCATCGGACGGAAATTTCGATACTAATTAATGATTAAATAAATATACACGCATTGTATGCGGTTAATTCGTTTATACTCTCATTGTAAGTTTATTGCTATCATTTGTGTCTAAACATTTAATTAATTTTTATATTTATTTTATTGAAAACTAAAATTAATTTTCTGTTAAATTACAGATTTAAGACGTTTCATTGTGATTTTGCAGAATATACAAATTTTAAATTATATTTATTATGTCATTCAATTTAAATTATGAATAAAAATGAAATTATTTTAAAAATGTTTTTGGATAAATATTTTTGGATAAATATAAATCTTAACATTAAAAAAATAATAATGTTAAGATTTTCTTTAATTAAATTATTTATAATATTAAATTTTTCTAAAATGTTAAAATAATAATTTAAATCAATTTTGAAATATTAAAAATTAACATATCCGTACATTCTAAAATTATGATACTAAAATGGTATGTCTAAATTTTTGTCATAAAATTTTATATTTATTTTTCTTTAGGGGATGATGTACCATTTTATCCTAACCTTTAGTTTCCGATTACATACCACAGGTTTTAACACACCTCTTTTTTTAGCCCATAAAATTTGTGCTCACCCCGCTCTATAGGGTCTAAAAAGCGGGGTAAAAGGGTATCAAATATTGAAATGTGTGCCCATTTAATTTTTCATTTTTATTAATGTTCAGTTTTAATATTTTAGTGTTTATAAAATTGGAAATTAATTTTATAAAAACAGAACATAGTCAAATTAATAATGCACTCAGAATATCATATAATGCTTTTAATAAAAAATAAAGTTTTTTATTAATGCAATGAATTTGCTAATTATACATTAGAGAATTATGATTTATAATTATCATGATATCAGATTCCCGCACGAAAATTAGAAATTTTAGAAAATTAATGGAAACTGAGAATATGTCAATTTTTTTATTGGAATTTTTTACTTTTATATTTATAATTAAAATTTGAATCATTTTTTAATTTAAATTTAATTTTAAAATATAAAAAATATTCTAAAACTTTCCTGTAATTGAATACAGTGCATTTCACTATAAAGTATAATGCGTGCAGCTGCATATGTTAAGCATTAGATATGTTGACATAAACATACACATGACGCTGCGCATTGACACATTGTACTTTATAGTGCAATGCACTGTATAATGTGTTTAATAAAATTATGAATATTTAAGCTCATACCGTTTGTGTAATATAAATATATATAATTGGATAATATTTTGTTTTAGATAAGTTCCATTTTAGAGGTTTTACTGTATAAATTTACTTTATAATTATTTTATTGCCATTATAATACGATTATAATATAAGTTTTGTATAAAATGATAATATGAGAATAATATAAGACGCTTAATATATAGTTTTATATGAAAATAAATAGTATCATTTAAAAGAAGTTTCTAATAACAGTTTTCTATTTATTTCTTATATTTCATTAATACATATAAATTATAAGATATTCATTTTATATGATCATATATTGTATATCCTTTGAAAAGAATAATTTATATATAATTACGTTTAATAACAAAAGCGACATTCTTTTGAGAGCACTAAAACTTAAATATAAATATTACTATTGAATTCCATACGTATATATTGAAAATGGTATCTTTACACATATGAATTCACTGTTTCTTATTAAGAGGTTTAACTGTAATATAATTATTTATTCATTAAACACGTTATTTGATACATTAAAATGTTTCATTTTATTTATTAATTTATTCTTATAATAAATGTATTATTTTCAATAAAATAGAATCATTGTATTATTTGATTTTTTTCTTATATACACCGCTCGCAAATTAATAAGAGAGTTACACACCCTATGTTTTACTCATACCATACTCTCTTATTAACTGACGAACAGTGTAATGTAATATAATATTATGTTTAATAGAAATTTGATATATATGGTGACGAATTGGACAGTGCCTGTCATGTGACCATTTATAAATACCAAACGAATGCTTTACATTTATGCACCATTTCTTAAGCCCTAAAAGTAACTTTGAAACATGTAACTTAATTCAATATAAACTATCATGTGAATGGTATTGATTTAACACTCTCCATATACATGTTCATACTTTAAATTTAAGAATTTATTACGCAAAAAAATAAATCGTAAATAATGCATTAAAAAATTTATATGAAGAATTTTTTCATATATAAATTTAGGGTCCTCATCTCGAAAGCCCCCTAACGTCATACATAGAAATTAACTCTATAAATCGTTTAAAATAACGACATTTAATTCGATCACTTTTTGGTGATTTTTGACTTAACCAATAAACAGCCATCTTAACCTATCCTAACTTAACAGTGTACAGTGCAGCAATATAATGACCGCATCGGTCAATTCCGACATACAAAATCCGAACGTTTTATAACTTTTTTTAAATTTTAGTGAATTTTATGGATCACACAATTGAAATGTTTTTCATTAAATTTTTAATTAAAATACTGAATAAATAAATATTTTATTAAAATTAAAATTAAAATTAATATCAGTATTTTAATGAAATAACTTTTTTTGCGCAAAAATTTAAAAATGCCATTTTAGGGGTATAATTAATTGTTCACAAAAAAGTGTACGAATTATAGAGGTTTTACTGTATATTAAAGTTATATAATATTAATGTTAAAGTTTTTAAATGTGAAATAAAAACTTTAAATTATATGCTTTAATATTAATAATATAAATGTATTTATTTATTAATGATCATTCATAAACTGAATTAAGTTTAAAATTAATGAATTATCAATAAAAGTGTTTTAACAGAATGTGATCATAGACTATGTTCAAATTAATGATAAAATGACATTTTTAAAATGATCATTAATTTCAATTATGATCATTATCATCACACAAAACATTGAATTAAAAATGACGCATCATTTTTAACGAAAATCATCATTAAACATCATGTGAATTTTGTCATTTTAAAGGTCATTATAATTATATCGTAATAATATTCGAATATCATTTTTTAAAAAAATTTTAAAAAAAATTAATTAAAATTTATAATTTAATATCATCATTCATATTAAAAATTATTATATTTTTTTGTTTTTTAAATTTAATTTAAAATTAATTTTTAATTTTTAAATCATAATTTATTTGTAAATATCATTGTTTATGATTTTTGATTTTTGATTTTATTCATTTGAAAATGAATCATTTTCATTTAAATGCGTACATATGAATCGGCATTAAATGAGTATTGCGTCATCATAATATAGGGCGTCATTTGTATTTAAAGCAATTTATTGATTGATTTATATTTAATTTAAAAGTGATTAATAATTAATTAATATTTTTAAAAAAAATGTCATCATTTTCAATGTTTTATTCGAATATTAATGATGATGACGAAGAAATGGATAATGATGATGATGATTATAATTATAATCGAAACATTATTAACGATGATTCAGATCATGAATTCATTGAAATGAATGTAAATCCCTATGATTTCATAATGGAAAATAATGAAAATCCTGAGGATGATCATCATGATAATGATCATAATAATGATGATGATTATGATTATGATTATGATAATGATAATGATAATGATAATGATAATGATGATAATGATAATGATGAAACGATTAATGAAATGAGCGATGTTTATGCGGCGATTAATGTATCTAAAGATAAATGCGGCGCCGCACTTTACGATTGTGTATCGAAGAGAATTGAGATAATGGCGGACATCGAAGAAATGAGACCCCATTATGTAACGACACAATTGTTTTTGGCACACACAGAACCGAACCATTTAATCATCAGCGGAAAAACCGATCATTATCTCTTAGAATTCATTCAAAAAAAATGTCATGATTCAAAACCGATGTCTTCAGCCGTTTCAACGGTATCATCATATGATAAAATCATTGTGTCGAATTCACGATCGGATGTGACCTCTGAAATGACCGTTACGAATGCCGATGATACGAATCGAACGGATAATGCTGAAATGGACACTGAAATGGACACTGAAACAATAGATACACATAATGATTCATTCATGAATATGAAAATGTATATCGTCACGAATTATCTGTTTTCATACGAAAGTGCCTTTAAAAGGATCTTTAATATCGAATATCCGCACAGAGAAATGACTCATAATGAGAAATACATTTATATCCTTTCGAAGTTCAAATTCCAATGTACGAACAGTGTCCGTTCTTTGGGTGCGTTATTACGGTTTTTGGATAATTATTACATGGATTTTGGCCTAAAATTCAATGGGAATATTCCCATTTCAGAGATATCGTATATTAACATAAATGAATACGTTTCAATCGATATAAATACGTTACGATCTTTGGAGATATTTCATAATGAATGGCGTTTAAACGCATATAAACACGGATTTCATTCAAAAGAAGAATTTTCCATTTTTAGTATATTCAACAGATGCGTTTCAAAATTAGGGTCAAATTTTATGAAAAAATTGTTTTTAATGCCGATTCAGAATGTTAAGACCCTCGAAAAGCGCTATGATGCCATTCAGTTCTTTAGCGCCGTCCATAATATGGAAATCACTAATTCATTAAAAATGCATTTAAAAAAACTAAAAAGTGTCACATTGATTTTGGACCGAATGCATAAAGGAATAGCATCGTACAATGATTGGAACACGATTCACAATACATTATGCAATGCTCTGTTTATTCGCGATATCATAGTGAAAGTAAAGAACAAAATATCCATATTCTACAAAATCGAAATTCTATTTTCTAATGATTCATTATATTATTTATTAAATGTGATAAATCAAATCATTGACTTTAATACGTCAGTTAAATATCGCAAAATTCATGTAAATATGGGCATTGATCAAAATTTGGATGAAATGAGAAATAAAACTAATGAATTACCATTATTAATGGAAAAATTAACTAAAGATGAAATACCAAAATACTATGGACACATTCTAATGAATTATACATATGAATGTGTGTATAAACCACAGTTAGGATTTTTTATAAAAGTCTATGAATGCGAAGAATTATCATTAAATGATTATCATATTAATGGATTCACAAAAATATTTAATGATAATGAAAGTGTTTATTATAAAAATGAATTAATTACTGAAATGGATAATGAATACGGAGACCTTTCCTCAGAAATGAACGATCATGAAATGCGCATTTTAAACAATTTACAGAAAAGTGTCGTGAAATATTCGCAGATAATTCAGGACATCGTATTACTATGTGCAGAATTAGACTGTTATATTGCGATGGCACATGTGACGGGAGAATATAATTTGGTACGTCCGAACATCAATAACGATGGTGTCATTGAAATAGTCAAAGGACGACACATGTTAAAAGAGGCGAAAGTATCGACTTTTGTTTCAAATGACACTTATAGTGGGGGCGAATATAAAAAGGTGAAGATACTCACGGGTCCCAATTCATGCGGGAAAAGCATTTACATGAAACAGGTGTGTATCATCGTGTATCTCTCACATATCGGGAGTTTTGTTCCGGCGGAATATGCGAATATCCAATTAATCGACAAAATATTCACGCGTATCGATTCACATGAATCAATTAAAACGCGATTATCATCATTTACCGCGGATTTAAATCAAATTTCGAATGCATATGAATATGCGTCTGAACGTTCTTTGGTATTAATCGATGAATTCGGAAAAGGGACTCAGTCCATAGACGGCATTTCTTTATTATCATCATTCATTAATCATTGGATCAATGGAAAAACGCCGCATCTTTTAATATCATCGCATTTTCTTTTATTACCATCACTTTTACCCCATAATTATATTGAATATCAAACGTTTCAAATCAATAAATCGGGAGATATGTTCGTGTATCTCTATACATTGACTGAGGGCACATCAAATACTAATTTGACATATTACATCGCATCTTTAGTTAACATTAATGATACCATTATTAATAGAGCTAAGAACGTATGCGATAATTTTAAAGAAAATGAATGCGTTAATGCACTGTTTAATTATAGATCTAATGATGTAAAAAATGTTTTAAAATTCAGCAAAAAATTCATTCATAATTTTTAATTCGCGTTTAATATTATTAATAATTTTATTTAATTATTAATTATTTTATATGCATATTCATATTTTCATATTTTAAAAACATTTTTTTGTTTAAAATTTTCTAAAATTATTATAAAATATAAAATATTATTAAATGCATAAATGTAAAAATAAAATTTCAAATTTCAATATATATATATATATATATATTGTTAATTATTAAAATATATATTAATCGATGATTGATTTTTTTATAAATTTAAAAAATGATTTTATAAAAATTTAATTTTTTAGAATTATAAAAATAATGTTATGATTTATTATTAATTATTCATTAATAAAATAATAAATCATAATATAGTAATATAATTAATCATTCATATTTAATCATTCATACATAGATATTAATATAATTATAAAAATAAAATTATATTCAATTATTTTAATATGATGTAAACGCAGTTATATCGGTTCGGATATCATAAATAACCTTCATATATATATAAAAAAATCAATATAAAAATCTACCATTGTAGTATTCTAGTGCTAGTAGCTAGTGCTAGTGCTAGTACCAGTGCTTTTACTATTGCCTGTACCAATGCTAGTACTAGTGGTAGTACTATGATAGTGGCAGCGTATAGTAGTAATAGAAACGTTGATAATGGAAACGCGTGTATATGCATCGGATGATTCAGGCTTTGGATCGATGAATGACGTTCTGTTTTGAGCATTCGCATATTTCGACTCTATTCTGAGAGTGGTGTAATGTCACTATTCCAATACTTAACGTATATATAAATATATATAATATATATGCATGTTATGTATTGTTAAACGAAACATATTCAATATCATTACTATTATATCATGATATAAATTAAATAATTAATACATAAACAAAGCCTATCAATTGCTTTGTGTGTAATTTTTTTGTTTCGAAATTTGTGCATCGATCATATTATCATCATATTGAATATTTAAGTATAATTTGCATATAATAGCAAAAGACTAAAGCCAATTGAAGGGCATCGAACGTTATTTTCACGGCTAAACTTTCATTACTTTCGCGTTCATTATATGACTATTCTCTGCATGACTCTCAATAAAACAAAAGAAATAATTACATTTATTTAATATCATAATATTAATTCTTACATTTTATTGCATATCAATTTTCTTAAATTTTTACTTAAATCATCGCCGTAATTTATATTACAAAAATCGACTCATTAATTGTAAGTTAAATTCTATTTTAATTTTAATATCATTAAATTATAATAAATATTTTTTAATTAAATGCAAAAATTTGTATTTTTAAAAGTATATTTCATATATGAATTAATTTAATTCATATAAAATTATTTTTAAATTAAAATAATATGATGTAAAATTTATTTTTTAAATTTGTCATTAGCATTTTATGGATTAATACATTTTTGCAAAAATCATATTCTATTAATATTTAGGGATTTATATTCAATTCCCGTAAAGACACTTTACTGCAATACACATATGTCATGCATATTTACTGCATATATGCATATCCTTATAAATTATTTATTAAAAAACTTTTAAAAAATTAAAAAAATAAACATCATTTAAATGTATATTTTTATTTTAATTTTATGCATATGATTCATATAATTGAATCATCATATAAATTAATGATATTTTTTATATATTTTATTATAAAAATGCAACATTTATGTACTTTCATGATACATAATTTTTATTTTATGGATATTACTATAGTAAAGGTATAGTAAAGGTATAGTAAAGATTTTAAGCAGACATTTAACATGTATATTGATAGAACACAATGTAAACATTAGAAATATACTAATATTTGCATTCGTAAAGTTAATATCCTATAGCATTTGTGAATATAATTTTTCACTGCGTATACATTTTTTTATATATAATAATATGCTTTATATTTTATGAATAAATTTTAAATAATGAATTATTAAACATATGAAAATTTTCATATAAAATTAAAGTAAAATGTTATTTAAAAGAAATGGATTATTACGTGCGAATATAACGTCAATAATAAGAATAATAATTTTATATAATATTTTATATAATAATAATGCGATAAATAATACAGAAATAGTAATATAAATATTTGCTAAATATATACATATATATATTAAAAGTTAATATATTTTAATCTGAAAATATGAAATTAAATAAATTGATTATAAATATGGGAATTAAATTATAGTATATATTAATACAAATGAAAAGAGACATAATTATTGTTAATTCCAATAAAAAATTATGTCACCATATCCTAAAAATAAAAATAATTTAAAGAAATGACACGAAAAATATGTTTATTAAACATTTATAAAAATATTTTTCCATTTTAATATTTATATATTTTTATATATATTTTGTATTAATTCATTATTCATGTTATGATTATGATAATATATGCATTTAAACATTGTATTGAATATGCAATTATTTCCTTTAATTTTACTTTTCTCATAAAAATGAGCATTATTTTTCATTTGAGTTTTTCATTTTCTTTTTTAATATAATTTAATACATTTGAATCCATCTTTGTTTAGAGTCATCGTATTTTATGTAACATTTCAGTGTATTAATAACGATAATACCTTTTTCTAAACAATACAATGAATAAATAACAAAACGCCCACGCTTTGCTCCACTTTTAAATATACTATACATTTGATCATATATACTAAACATTTATATATAAATGGTCAT
This sequence comes from Mesoplophora pulchra, assembly GCA_034697405.1. Lineage (NCBI taxonomy): Eukaryota > Metazoa > Arthropoda > Arachnida > Sarcoptiformes > Mesoplophoridae > Mesoplophora > Mesoplophora pulchra. The sequence goes on along the minus strand of JAQIXB010000292.1, from coordinate 2,883 downwards.
TGTATTTAATATTTGTTTCAAATATTGTCTTTTGAGATATTTTTAAATTAATTTTAAAATAATTTAAAATGTAAATCATGTTAAATTATTTTTCAAATAAATAATGTTTAAAATATTTACATATCTTTTTCGTCTGAAAAAAGAATGCACTTTTAAATTATGTAAAACATTACATTGAAATTATGTGTATTTTGTCATTCAATGAAATTAGAAACGGAAAATAATATAATGAAAGCATTTAGTAAATGATAATAAATGAATGTTTCAATAAAACATGTTTTGTGTAATATATATTTAGTTATTAATGTCTATGCATTAATATGTCTTTATAATGATAAAACGCAATGAAAAGAATTATATGATTCGATGCTCATAATATATAATTCATCGTATTTCTTTCGAATATATTATGATTTTAAAAAATACATAATCAAATACTAAATGTACTAAATTTGAGAACAATAATTACGGTATAATTTTATGAGAATTTCATTTTAAAAAATATTTAAAATTCTTTTTTTTAATATAAAAATTATTAAAATATTTTAACACATTTTTCATTGAAAATATTGAAAGAAATTTAAAGCGTTCATATAAATTGATTTATTATAATTTAGAAATATTCAAAAATTATTTTTAATATTTTATACATAATATGGCAACGGAATTCGGGCAAAATCCTGAATGATCAAAATTCCAAAAGTTCGAAATTTTTGAAGACCAAAATCCAGAAAAAAATGATACACTCTGTTCTCGATTTTGGTAATTAGTTTTTGCAAAGAAAATGTGTTCAAATTATATGATATGACAAATAATTTGTTATAATTACTTAATTATAGTAAATTATACAATAATGAGATCATTTTTCGGGATGTTTTTCCACATCCGATTGAAACATTTTATTTAATATTTTTATTGTTTTTATAATGCGCACAATTATTAGTGAGTGAATGTCCTTTTTATATTAGTATATGCACCAATAATTTTATAGTTATTATCAGAGATGGGAATTTTGCGGAACAAAAATCTTAAAATGCGGAAAAATTGAGAATCTAAAAAATACCAAAATGCGGACCAAAAATGCGGAATTTTTTTATTCATTAATACATTAACAAAAATATCAAATCAATGTTTTTGTTGAATAAAAAATATATTAATTTATTTCATATTTTTAATAATTATTTTATAAATTTAACCATTGAATTGTCCGATTTAATTTTTTTGCGGATATTTACAAAAAAAACAGTGAAATGCGTAACATCGGCACAAATTTCAATGCATATTTAAGGTCCTTATTACTTCGTGCACATTTCTTAGTTTCCTCACGATTAAGTTACGATTCGTAATACGGATTTTCCGCAATATTCCCATCTTTGGTTATTATTTATTAAATTTTCCTAATATATGGCGAATTAAATAAATAATAAAAAATAGAAAATTTTCGGAAAAAATATATTGGTCTATGCGTGGGTTTAATTGCATATAATGACTTTCCTGAGCATGTATTTTCAGTCATATTATTAACAATTTAGACATTAATTAAATAATTTACTCATTCATTTATAAAATAAATAATTAATAAACAAAATATAAATCCGATATATAATTATAATTTTAATATAAAAATCGAATATTAACTAAATTTTTATGTAATAAAAATTTTTGAAAATAAAACATATATAAATTAAAATATAAAATATATTATAACATTTTTCAAAATTCATAAAATTTTTGTATTTTAATTTATACCTAAAATGAGCATGAATATTAAATATAAAAAATACAGTAATAAAATATACATAAATTTTAGATTTTTAAAAATACTTTAATTAATATCCGAACTTTTATGGAAAATTCTGATTAAAAAATAATATTTTAAACATCAGGATATTAATGGTTATATTTAAATGACATAAAAATTTGAGACCCCTTTTTTATTCCCGATTTATTTAATTCTAAAATAACTTAAATATTTTGAATTTAGAAATTTTGCACTAAAACTGCAATTTCATTAATATGAGGGAATGAATGCAGTTCGCCTCAAAACGTCATAAGCACGTTTCTTTAAAGTGAAATGTGCAGAAATAAATATTACCATATGGTTTTAGTATTATATATATTATTTTTTTATATTGATTTGGTTTAATTAGGTTAAGTCTATGGGGGAACTATAGTTAGGTCATAAAAAAGAAAAGAATCAGTATAACACGTGCTTTGGTCAGTATATGTATGAAAGAGTATAATATTGAAAATATTATTTTAGACGTTATTTCTGTACAATTCACTTTAAAGAAATACCCTTATGACGTTTTGAAGCGAACTGAATAAACTCCTAATTATATTTTAAGTCACAGTGTTTAATGAATTATATATCAAAAATCTCTCATAGAAAATACATGGGAATTGCATTCACGAAAAATATATGTAAAATATAACATGTCAAAACAGTATAATGTGTTTGCATCTATTGTAAAATACAAATATTTTTATCGCGAATATTTCCCGGATATTTATGCATCCAATACTTTTCCCGAATTCCCTAAAAGTTTGGACATTAACTTATAAAAGCATAGAAATCAATCATAAAGCGACACATTAAATAGAAAATGTAAATTTTGGGAAAAGCATATACATAATGCTGTATGTGTATTATATTAGAATAATATTTGTATTAAATAAACGAATACATGTTTTTACTTTTGATTATTTTGTTTTTATTAATAAATATAATAAAACATAAATTATTTTAATTTTATTTAATATAAAAATAAAATTACATAATTAGTATATACAATAATCATTAAAATATTGAACATTATGCTAATTATGATAATATTTTTGCATATTAAAAGAATTAGTAATTCTAAAATTTAATTGATAATT